>VMDR010004612.1:0-58360 GCA_007922815.1 Macrotus californicus
CACATTTCCTTAGTTTTATTTAATGGCCTTTTTCTGTCCTAGAAGCCCATCTGGGATAGCACATTACATTTAATCATTTTGTCTCCTTAGGCTCCTCTTGGCCATGATAGTTTCTCAGGGTTTCCTTATTTTTGATGACTTTGCCAGTTTCGAGAAGTACTGGTCAGTTATTTTGTGAAATTCTCTTCTATCAAGATTTGCCTGATGGAGGATTATACTGAGTTTACGGATTTAAAATAACAGGTTTACTTCTAATGATTACACTCAAGGCTGACAAAGGTACATTAAGATAAGAATTCTCATATATTCTGAGGGTAAAAACTGCTACACCTTCCCTAGAAACAATTTTAGTAATATGATGATCTTTAATACAACCAAGTAATTTCGTTTCTAAGACTCCTTAAAAAATTATCAAAGATGAAGGCAAGGACTGCACTCGTTATCACACTAGGACTGTGGGTCACACACTCTGACCCACACATATTATAGAAAGAATTGAATGAAAACATCTATATACACTTAAGACAATAACTCAGAAAAAAATCTAGAGGAAGTTATTCAAGAGTTCACAATGTTTCTCTCTGGGTGGTATATTATCTTTTTAAATTTCTGTATTTTTAAAATTTCCTACAATGAGCACATACTGCGTTCATCATCAGAGAAAACAATAAGGCTTTTTTTTTAAGAAAGTCACATAAGTATATATTTTAGCTCTGACTACCCTCTGCAGGCCAGGGCTCATGATGGTGCTAAAGCAATCTGCTGCCACCTCCTGCATTTAGGGTGCTCAAACTCTGCCACAGCTGGGTCCAGGGATCTATACTTCAACCCTCTCCATCACATAGGCCAAAGGTCTGCCTACCAGTTTCTATTTCACAGTTGCCACTAGAACTGTTTCCTCTTCACATCTGCAACCTGCCTCAAGGATTCCTTGTATTGCTCTTCTGTAATATCCAATAAAATTAAGCCCAAGATCCTCACCCTAACAATTTTCCCACTATTTGTTCAACCAGTACTGCTCCAACCTTAGATTCCACTCCTTTCCTTATGACTGTCTATCAAGTTTTGGGGACGAAGTTATATCTGACTCATCTTTTTTCCAGCTTTTGCACTTAATAAGTCTTCATTAAATTTATGTTGAATTAAACTGTTTAAGTAATTGTCCATTATAATCAGACTATTTTTTTCTTCAGCATTCCTGAAAATGCCTCACTCATTTCTGTCTTAGCACCTGTCCTTGTACTATTTCCCCTGCCTGGCCCACCTCTTTGGCCTTTCCTTCCCAATCACATCTTTGCTAGTCCTTCAGGTTTCAGAGAGTTCTGTGTCTCTCCATTAATTCTCCTTTACTAATTTGGCCTCTGCATCATCTAATTTCCTAAGACTATATATATTGTCACACACTATCTTATAGTGTCCCCTCCTAACATCAAGTCACCTGAGTCTGCACCAGCATCAATGTGTGGAAAGTCTCCAGAATTTGATATAAGACCAGAGACCTAGAGTTTCAAACCAACATTGTTACTACCATCTAGGAGAACACAGTCAAGTTATTTACGATCTTGGAGCCTCTGTTTACCATCCGTAAAATGGAGATAATAGCTCAAGAGGATTGTGCATACATTTTAAATATATATATTAAAAAGAGGGCAAAAAATAATCTGGATTGTTATTATCAATACTAAATCCTTTCTCCCCTAAAGAATTCATAGTTTCTTGACACCACGGCACTCCTGTATACCTTCCATGAAGTCCCACCCAATATTTCCCACACAGCATACCAACATGGACGTTAGAAGGCATACCTCATTTTTATATGACAAGTCATTTGACCTCTCTGAGTTTCCCTCTCAGTTAAACAAAAGTCATATTGTCATATCTCCCCTACTTATGTCACACTATTGTTAAAGACAACAAATACATGATGATGCACAAATACTTCATAATATATAGAGCACCTGTAACCTGTAAAATGCGACTGTTAGCTTTAGTTATCACCAAATATCCTCAATATAAATGTATAGAGTTGGATTACCCTTACTCAGCCTCTTTTCAAATTTTGCTTAGCCCATCTCACCCCACTAGTCTTCCCAGGAGGCACAAAGAGAAGCTCTCTCCCTAAGGTATACCCAGCATCAGCACTAGCTTCCTTCTTTCCTATGGGCACCACAGTTCATGTGACTGATCGCGTTCTCCTCTGTGCTTTGGTTACTAGAAGCCCAGATCCAAATATGCGACCTCTAGCAACTAGCATATGGGACCTCTGAGCATGCGTTCTTATACTAATTACACTAATGACTTCATCATTTTGTACTTTGATTTTCCCTATACCTTCAATTTTCTCTTGTACCTTGTTACATGTAACTCTCAAAGCCACCCCAAATTCCTTCTGAAGTGAGCAAGGACAAAAGTCTGCACTCAAAGCTCCATTTATTCATTGAAAACAATATCCTGTTTTCTTATTGCAGGGTGCAACAATTCCATAGCAACTGTGATGATCTAAGTGGTCATTCATCTGGGCAGGGCCTAAAGGAGTGGCTATGGTAGTCTGTTCAAAAACTAACGCAATGGTTTTCTTCCCTATGTGACTTTGCCTCAACTCCAGTCAAAAGGTAGATTCTATTTCCCTACTCCTTAAATTTGGGTGGGCTTTTGTGACTTGTATGATTAAATTGAATACAGCAGAATATTATAAAATTTCTGAGACTCAGAGAACTTGAGAAGTTCCCCTCTCTTAGAATCCCATTCAGCCATCCAGTGAACATGCCCAGGTTATCCGGCTGGATGATAAAAGACATGCAACTCAGTTGCCCTCACCTCCCTAGCCAACAGCCACCCAACTCCCAAAAGCAGAGCCACCTAGCTAACTGCAAGTTGATGCAAGCATGGGGCTGGCTATCCAAGACCAGAAGAACCACTCAGCTCATCCTAGCCTGGCTGCTGATCTGCAGAATCATAACATAAATAGACGTTTGTTGTTTAAAGTCACTATATTTTGGGAAAGTATGTAAGCAGCAAAAGCCAACTGACACAGTGGCTAAGAACATTCATCGTGCTGGAAAGTAATAATGCAGCCACAGGAAAATAATTATTTGAGAGGTGTAAATACCACAGAGATAGGAAATGTAATCAGAATCTTTTTAGGGCCAACATCTTGGAATCCATGACTGCATCACATACAGGAGCAAATCAAAGCAACTTATTTTCATGAAAAATGTAGTTCACTTGAAGGAGGTGAAAACACTATCACCAACCAATATACTTCCAGTGCTAGCTGAGTGCAAGGGGTTAACCACAACCTTCAGTGCCCTCTAAGGTTCCCATTCCCCAGACCCTTCTATACTTCGGCATAACTACAGACAAGCCCTGCCTTCATAATTCACAAAGCTCAGATGTCAGACATGCCAGATCTCAGGCAGATACCTACTGCTAAAGGATGGTTTGCAGGACCAGAAACTCCCAAGCTGCCTACATCTAACAAGACCCAGAAATGAGAGATAGGAGCCAGAAACACAGGAGAAGCAAAACAGTGCAAAGGGAACAGCCCTTGGACTCAGACCTGAATCTCAGCTCCACCCCTTAGAAGGTTTCTCCCTGGGCTTAGAGTTAGGAAACCTGGGTTCACTTCCAGAGTTTCTACTTATTTGCTGGACCTCATTTTCATCACTTGAAAAATGAGGAGCTTTATTCTTTGCAGTCTTGAAAGTTTGTAATTTTAAGGCTAGAGGTTTGTTAAGACACATTTTTTAGCAAGTTACTTATACTGTCTGACCTTTAGCATCCTAACCTTTAAGATGGGTTTAGTAAAACCTACCCCACAGTGTTGACCTGTATATAAAGCACATTGCTGGCACATAGTAGACATTCAATAAACAGCAGACAGTTGGGAAAATGTTGGACTCTGCTGTTCAGACCATATTATTTTCTCCTAGAATCCTGACAGCTTTTTATTGCAAATTCTTGAATTTTCTACTATTTTAATGAGTCTCTTCTACTGAGAGCATCTAGAATTCAGGAATCTTATTTTTCTATCATACAGAAGCCACAGAACTAAAAAAGAAAGCATGGAATGAAAAGAAAGAACATACCTTAGAAACCTTTAATCTCAAAATTACCAATTTTCAAGAACAAAGCTCCTCATTTTGCAAATGATGAAAATGAGGCTCAGTGAATAAGTGGAAACATCAGAAGTGAACCCATGTTTCCAAACTCCAAGTCCCAAGTCCACTTCTCCTTCCACAATTCAGAACACACATATAATCTCCTAGAGGAAACATTCCCAAGTCATTTCTCATCCATCCTTTTGGCCAGAAATCCAGATTAGCTTTTGTCACTGGCATATCATCAAGCCAGCTTCACTCAAGACCCACTTATTGTCTGCAAATGTTGCTATAATTAAATCCAAGTGGCCGCTGTGAGTTATCATCGCGTACCCTCTCCAGCCATTAGTCAGATTTCCAGGGCTGCAGCTCTTGCTAAAGAGGTCACTCACCCTTCTCTTTCCCTTTGGCTATCCCAGCAGGGTTTTTCTTTCCATTTCTTGGGCAAGGAACTTTTAAGCCAAACTCATTTTCAGGCAATGGGCCAACCTTCCCATTTATCCCAGTGACCTTACAACAGCCAGAAAAACCTCTCTCATCACTGCCGAGCTGGAGGGGGTGGGGCAGTGAGGGGAAGAGCCCTGAAGCAGCATCTCTGACAGCAGCGGACTGGGGCTGTTTCTAATAGAGTAGAGAACTGCTATCATCAACATCACCATCAACATCAAAATCAGAAAACCCTTGTGTTCAGGGTAGCACCTTACCATACCTCTTCTCTCTGGGTGTTTGTAATATCCTTCCAGCTGGGATAAAGAAAACTGTAGAATCTTTGAGCTAGATGGGGTCATCAGAATCATCTGGTCCAAAGTCCTCACCTTACAAGTGAGGAATCTGAGACCCCAGGAGAGAAAGTGACTGGCCCATAATCATTTAGTGAGTGAATGATAGAATGCACCTAGACTCAGGTCTCCCACCTGAATCTCAGTTCAAGAAGCATCTCACTCTTTGCTCTTAGGATCCCAGAAGACTAATAAGTAACTGGAAGGAAATTGGTCTTGAGGCTGCCCTCTGATAAACCACCTCGCCACCATTACTAGTCAGCACAACTCACTTGGGGTTGGCCTTCCTTCCCAGCGCAGGGATGAGCATGTGGCCCAGAAGTGGATAATTAGAACACACCCACATCTGGCCACTGCTATTGGTTGAAGGATAATTACATGACCTACATATGGCTGAGGAGAATCACCCCTAGAATTTTTTCTAGCGCTTTTAGAAAAGACATCTACTCTGTATTCTCTGAGATTGTACATTATAGGGACAAGAAAAGGCCATCTTTGCCACTAGTTCAAAAACACCTTCCTTAGAATGAATCTGACAGAGTAACATTATTTGAGCACCTGAATTCAACCACCTCTGAAGACCCAGACTTTTGAATTACGCGTGTCAATAAGTTTTACCTTTTTTGTAAGATCATCTGAGTTGTGTTGTCGTTTGTAATCCACTTTTCTCAATGACTTGCAATCACAAATGAAATTTTAAGGCTCCCTTGGTACAGCACAGCTTTTAACATGATCACTGACAACATGAGCACCCCTTCCTCTACCCACTTACACACCTATACCCAGTGGACCCCCTAAATGGAATTGCTCCCTGAGTCTTCCATAATACTAATCACATTAATAATGAATTATTATTGGGCACTACTTTTTGCATTATCTCTGACTATAGTGCCATTAAATTCTTTGAAATCCCCATCAGGAAAAATATATATACATATAAATGAAAACAAGAAGGCTTTTAGGACTCTGGTCTACCTAATGAAAAATGGCCCAAATGCGAGAAAGTAAGCATCCGGACCATCACCCCATTGCTCCGGTAACATCCACCTCCCGCCCAAAGGGCACTATTAATGATGTGCATTCAGACAGGACAGCCCGTTTGAAACAAAGCCTGCTAAAAGTCATGACAGCACGTTTCATTCCCTACAGAGAGCTGCTCAGAAGAAAATATTATTATTAAGGCCACCTCAGCAATCACATCAGCTTGGCCCTTTACAAAAGACCTATCTTCTAGGTGACGGAAAAGATTCTCAGAGAAGTTAATAAAGATGCTTCAAGAATCATTCAGCGTTTACCATATGCTGTGGTGTGGAAGGTAAAACTGCAACCAAAGTAATAATTAGAATAATTAGAATTGCTGACACAGACACAGAATGGTGAGTTGGAAAGACAAAGCGCCCAGTGCCAGCATTCCTCTTTGTCATGAAAGACCTACTAAGATAGCTGTGATTTATGGACATTAAGAAGTTAGAAGCTTGACTATCAAAGAAAGGCAGGCAAAGAAGCTCTCCTTTCTATGATAAACATGCCCGTCTCTCCAAGTGCAGCGTGGTATTGAATGCCATAAGCCCATGGATCATTTTTCAAGTTTTGCATCAGAGCCAAATTACGCTAGATGGATAAGATAAATGGATGGACAGACCGATAAATGAACAGATAGATATTGCTTCTTAGTTCGTTTCAGGCCTATATGTCAGACCTACATATATATAGGTTTCAGATATATGTGTGTGTGTGTATGTTTCTTTAACTTAAGTCGAATAGTACCCTTAGCCTCAAAATGCATTGTGCACAAGCAAGCAGAAGAGTTCTAATGTCAGGATGCAGGTGCATGTTGGAGGAAAGCCAAAAGTTAAAGAAGGGAACATACAAATTCAGGAGTCTGAGTGGAGGTTCCCTGCCTATGTTTTAGCCTAACTCTGCTCTGTTCAACTTTAGTAGTGGAACTGTCACTCGCCCTTTAAATAAATATTTATTAAGTTCCTACTGTGTCCCACAACTGGGCTAAGTGAGTACACAACATGAACAAAGCAGGCCTGGTCCCTGTTTTCCTCATGTCATTTACAGTCTAAAGCAGAAAACATATTAATAAATAAGTAAACACTAACAAGTATTGTCCCAATTGTCTGTTACTAGGAAAGAAGCTACTCCAAATCGTAATGGCTTAAAACATCAACCATTGTATTATATCTCGCAATACTGAGGGTCAGGAAGTCTGGCAGAGTTCAGCCAGGCAGTTCTGTTCCATGTGGTGTCAATGGCAGCCACATGACAATCTTCAACAGGCAGACACGGTGTAGGCTGGAGGGTCCAAAGCAGTTCACTAACATGTCATGTGCCTTGGCAGGGACTCTCTGGTATGGCAGTGCCAGGGTGATCAGGTCTCTTGCTTAGTGGCTCAGGGCACCCACAAAGGACTCCAAGAGACAGGAAGCAGAGATCACAGTTGATTAAAGTCTGAGCCTGGAAACTCTCACATCATAATTTCAGCCACGGCAGCCACAGTGCCTGCCCAGATGTAACAGGAGGGCATGTGAGTCCCACCTCTTCCTCATGGAAGAAGAATTTGCAGCTGTATTTAATCCACCACAAACATATAATCCACTACAAATATATAATCCACAATTATGAAAACACAAGAAGGATAAGAACTGGGTGCTATGTAGGGGGCTGGGGGGCATCTCCTTTAGACTGGGTGAGCAGGCTCTCTCTAGCTCTGAAGGATAAGTAGAAGCCTCAAAGTGCAGCCCATCTTCACTATCAACACATCCCATCTTCAAAATTATCTCCCCCCCCCAAAAAAAACCTGTCTTCATTAGTGGAAAAACATTTCCCAGAAAACAGAAACCTGTCTCTATTAGTAGAAAAACATTTCAGTAAGGTGTTTTGTGTTTTGCTAACTCCCTGGAAGACAGACACATGCTTCAAAACAACTGAATTCCTTCTATTCTCTGAGGAGTGAAATAAATTATGTCCCTGAGAATTTATTTAATGATATGGAACAGCAAATTTCACTCTAAAATCAAATACAACATCTGTAATAGTACAAAAAATAATAAGCAATCAGGTAGAAAACTTTGTTACTAAATAGGAATACTTGGAAGGAACATTTGTCATCTCACACAGAACATTGGCTGCTTCCAAACTGCCAGAATTTGCATTCACTTTCTGTAATGAGAGTGAATATCTTAATTTAAAATTTCCAGGTATATATGTTCGTCATAAAAATGATATAGCTGGTCTATGTGAGTGGGCATCGACATATTGTATGAATTTCTAAGTATGAGTGCAATACAGTCTACTCACTCAGGTTTCATTCACACAGTGAGCATCTACTTTGCGCCCGGCCCTCTCATTACCCTCCCATAATATGAAAATTCTGCAGATAACAGAACTCGTCACATGATTGAGTCTGTCCTCTTCTCTCCTTTCACACACTGCCACTGACCTAGTTCCAGACTGCTTCCGTATCACCTGGACTATGACAGCAACTTTCCTGTAGTTTGTTCCTTCTAGCACATTCTCAAACGGCCCCCCAGAGAGATCTTTCTAAAACTGTCACCACAGGCTAACAACTGAGTTCCAAAGTCTGCTACACAAGCCCTCCATAGCCAGGTTAGAATCGATGCCTCCAGCCTCTATTCCTGCTGCCCCAGACACCCTGCATGTCCTCTGGTACTGTAGTTTGGCCCACGCTAGTCAGCCCAATTTTTGCCGTCTTATCTTCAAGCCTCATCTCCAAATTTGCCTCCTCTGGGGAAGGCTCTTTCCCTCATTCCCACAGGCTCCTGTCCTCAGCTCTGTCGTAGCCTGAATCACAGCTTATTAAAGTGTCCACTGGCTTTTCGTCCCTGACCTCCACCCTCAGTCTGATCTCTGCAATGGCTGGCGCTGTAGTTCCCTCACCCTTTTATCTCCAGTGACCAGCAGGGCCTGGCCCAGTGCTGCTATTCCATAAACACGGTTGCATGTCTGCTTTTTCAGGCCCTAGAAAACCTTCTAGAAGGTTGATTTGCTGGCTTGAAAAGATTTTAGTTTTCTTGAATCACTGGAAAGCCACGATGCCCACAGGGATGTAAAGAAAAATGTATTTTTTTGAAACATGCACTTCCAATGTTTTTTTTTCCCCTATTAAGCAAAGGATTCTTCTCTACAGTAATTGATTTGTCTCTGTGTTGACATCTGATGCAATTTGCCTAATTTTATTTTTTAGCTTACAAAGCTTACTTGCTGAAATCTATTTGCCAAATCTACTTCCAGCACACTTGATCCACCACATTTTGCTCTTCAAGCAGCCCCTGAAAATGGCTCCCACTGACAAGTTCAGGGTTCCCTGTGACACCAGAAGCTGACCAAAGAGGTGAGAGAGGAGTACTGGTCACATAGCGAGCACTCTGGCACTTTCACTTCCTAACACTGGGACTTCAAGCAAGGTACTTAATCTCTGTGCACCCACCTTCCCCACATGGAAACTGGCACAGTATGAAAACAGTAACGGGCTCACAGCATGTGGCGAAGCAACGAACGTAGAGCACTTAGCACAGCAAGTTGCACCCACCCGGCTCCCTTCCTCCATCCCCTGAGAAACATGGCACGAGAAGGCAGGTTCCCACAAGCAGGAGGCACAGGACGGACGGGACACTGGACCCTGCCACCCTGTCCAGAATGACCCACATGCAGGAACTCACTTTCTCTGGCCTGTAGTGGCCTTTGCAGAACAGGATTCCTGGTGAGGAACCGGCGATCCTGAAGGCATGAGGGTAAGAAGCCATAGACATTATATGCTATTAAGCACTGGTTTCTCTGTGCATGTTCAGCCAGGCTGAAATGTTACAAAAGACTAATGGGTTTTTCCTATCGTCTCTCTCTCTTTTTTTATTGAATTTTTATTGTATTTTTTCCCATTACCATTTAGTCCCCTCATACTCCCCTACACCGGCAATCACCACACCGTTGTCCATGTCCGTAAGTCGAAAGACAGATACCATACAACTCCACTCATATATGGGATCTAATGAACAGACTGAACTAAGAAAAGAAAACATGACCTCCATCACCTCTTGTGCAGTGCTATCTGGAGGGACCCCTTCCCCAGACAGCATCACCTGGCGTACTCCTTCATGCAAGAGTCTCCAAACAGAGGGGAAACCCTGGGTCCACCTCCATAAATTCCCAGCTGCATCTCAACATAATGACTTAACTAAACTAAGTTGCTTATGAACTAAGTTGCTCAGTCGTCAGGGCTAAGAGGAAACATACAGCAAATTAATGTCTGAGATAGGAGTTCAAACTAGGGTTTCTAAAGCCGACTCCAATATTTTTACCTAACATGATACTGAAAACAGGACGGATTACTGCATAGACTATGATTTGGGGTGGAGCAGGGTTTTAAGAATAGAAGGACCACCCAAATATGGATTAACTTTTGCACCAAAGGTTTGTTGAGTGCCTGCCATGTGTTGGGCACTCAGGTGACAGCAACAGACGTGATAGATAGGGTTCCTGCTCACATGTGACTGACAGTCTGAGCAGGGTGAGGGGCCGGGACAGATAAACAGTAAGCAAACACAACAAATAATTGCAGTTTGTGACAAGCGCCACGAAGGAAGTAAGCAAGGTGTGATAATGGCAAATGACACAGTGGAAGGGGCTTCTTTAAATAAGAGGGTCGAAGAAGGTCTCACAGAGGAACTGGCCTTCGAACCAAGACCTGAAGGGCAAGACTCCAGCCACATGAAGAGGCAGGAGAACATTCTAAGGAGAGAGAAAGAGCAAGAATTGCAAAAGAGCTTCCTATTTTCTAGAAAGAGTTCAATATCTCTGGGGGAAGTGGAGCTTGGAAAGCAAAGCACAGAGTGTAGGACGTGAGAGCGGAAGGCCCTGGTTAGATCACGCCAAGTCTTATAAGCTAAGGTAGGAAATTCAAATTTTATTTTGAGTACAACAGGAAATCTGCAGAGAGTTCCAAGCCGAGGAAAGATAGATTTTATCTTATTAGAAGACGGTTCTGTCTGCTCTGTACCACGATGACAGGTGGGCAAGCACAAAAGCAAGCAGTGTACCTGGAAACCGTGGAAGGCATCAGGCAGAGACGAGGGTGCCCTGGGCTCCAGTGATGACGTTAGTGACCGCAGAAAGAAAGACCTGGATCTGTGATCAGTTTAGGAATAGAACTGATAGGATTTTTCAATGGATTTGATTTCACTGGAAGGAAGAATCAGATATTTTACCTGTTTGTCACTTGAGAAACTGGCTGGCCATGTTGGAATTTAGAGTGATTCTAACTAAAGACCTAGAATGATCCTGTGGTGATGAGTAACAAACCCGGGTTTAGTCCAGCCAATCAGAGTCTAAGCACATTGGCAGACCTCTCTAGGCCTTGATTTTCTTACGTGTAAAAGTGGGATAATAATACCCACATTGTCCAGTGATCAAGAGATCTAGTGAATACAGTGTCTGGCACCTACTGGCCCTCAGTACATATTAGTTTCACTGTTCCTAAAACAGCAAATCTCATGTGGGATGACATACTGTCCTCTGAAAAACAATTTTTACCTTAGTCCACTTAAAGCCTTTCAATACTATAAATAAGTATTTTCTCATTCAACTTAGTAGGGTGCATCCTTATGTCATCCTTAGGAAAAACTATAAAGTCTTTAAGATCTATTTTCCTTTCATTTCTTTGTAGTTGTTTCTGACTTTCAAAGTTCATCTCAGTTTGGTTGTATTTGATTTAGTCTAGAGACAGGCTTAAAATCCTTAGTTATTGCTTCGGCAGTATGTCAACTTGATTTAAAAAAACTAGGGGGCACCTGTGGATTGATAAGTTTCAATTCTGGGTCCTCCAAATAATATTTTAAAGCTACTCAGTCAATAGAAAAGATCATAATAATTATGCCTCATTTGTGGGCTCTTGGGGAGGTACTACTTAGGAGGGTTAGTGGAACTCAGGAAGGTAGGTACTAAAACTTGTATCCACTTAGCTCATTGGGAAACTCAACACACCAAATCTTTTCCACACCAAACTGTCTGGGGCTTCGGCTGAGATTCCAGACAGTAGGCAAGAGCCCTGCTTCTCGCCCTGTTACAAACGCTTTTAATGTTGAGACACAGAGATTGAGTAGTTAAAGCAGAATAATTATTTTTACACTATCACCTAAAGTTTTCCCCAGCATGTATAATCATGAGTGTAGAACATGCATAAACTTCTGTATAAAATCTTTGCCCTGAGATTTTTGTTGGCTTCTTTGCTGGAAGACACAAATTTATATAAAAAGAGAGGGTAATCACTGTAATTTCTGTCCTAACACCTTTATTGGAGAATCACGCTTAGACCTTAGGGAGAAAAAAAATACATTTCCTCCAAGACAAACAATTTGGAGGCTATCATAAGGGTTTGTTTCAGCTTTCGTTAGATATCAATTTTATATTCAAATTCCCCAAATAAAAGCAGAGGATGTGTATACAACTCCTTGGGAAGTGTAGAGTGCAATATGGAGGCATACCCAGAAAACCACATTTCCATCCTGGCTATCCTACTTAGCATTTCTATGAAAAAAATGAACAATACTCAACTGCTGATAACCAAAGAACTTGCTATTCTAAGAGAAGGTGGTGATATAATGTTTCTAAGGCTAAATATCTCCTCTCACAGTGACTGCCATTTAAATTCCTGCCTAGCAAAGGGATTTTTATGGAAGGTTAATGCCTCCTATAACATTTATCCTGGATGGTGGAGCTTTTCGCATAATTTTCTGGGCTTTATTCCTGTAGTGTTATAGAACCTTATCTTCCCTCGAATAGCTTTCCAGTAAAGAGCCAGTACATATAAAGGCAGTCGTTATTTCTCAGTTCTAGCCCTGGTTTAATGAAATTTCAAATCTCTAGTAAAAGGAAGCTTGGGGTTAAGCCATGAAGAAATCAGGGGGATCCAAAGGCAAGGTGTTGTCGCCCTGCTTGAGACTGGGCTATGGAGGATGACAGGGGACACAGAGGTCTGGCCAGGGAGGCTGCCTCATGCTGCAAGGAAACCATAAATTAGGCCAGTGGACTAAGTGAAGGGGGTCTTCCGCTAGAGGAAGCCTTTTCAAATGCTCCCCAGTTGCATTTGAATTTATTTGCTTTTCCATTATCTCCCTAATTCCCCTTCAATATTTTGACATTTACAGGAGACCTTGGCATTTCAATAAGACATTTCCTTCCCAGTTACCTACCCACCATTCCTTCCTCATCTACCAGTGGGTCAACATCATGGACAATGACCATGGTAGACTGTATCTTCCAAAAAAATGGCCATGGCAATGTATCTGGTCCCACTCACCCTTCTGGAACCTTGCCACTTCCCATTAAGAGGCAGAGTCTATTTCACCTCCCCTTTATCCTAGACAGGACTTTGTAAACACCATGTTGAAGAAAATGTATGAAGTGCATGATACATACCACCTAGGACAAGGCAGTAATAGGTAACATCACCCTTGGTTGGTTCTAGCCTTTAGGATGCAGCCATCATGCTGTGAGAACCCCGAAATCAGTCCATGTAGAGAGATGGCATGGAAAGGCCACATGGAGAGGTCTCAGGCACCCAGTTGACAGCCACCCTCAACTGGCAGATCTGTGAGTAAATGAGTATTCAGATCTTTTCAGCCCTCAGCCTTCAAATCTTCCCAGTCTTCACATGTCACAAAGCAGAAATGAGCCAGCTTCCCTCTGTCCTGTCTGAACTCCTGGTGCATGGAATCATGAGCATAAGAGGCTGTTCTATGCCATTTTAGGGTAATTTGTTCACTGTGATAGTGACTGGAGCATCGATGCACTATGACGATATCCTTTGTAAGAAATTACAAATGTTTGCTACAAAAACCTCTCTTCCTTTAGCAGTCTCCTCAGGGATGCTCCAGCTGGTCCCTTGAGGAATTCATAGCCACCAAATAACTATTCAAGGGCCGCAGTAAGGCATTGGAAAGCCTAAGATCTTTGGAGACCCCATACCTGGGTTCCTTGCTGCAGCCTTAGCTGAGTTATTCAACCTCTCAGAGTTTCACTATTTCACCTATAAAACAGGGACAATAATGTCTACTTCAGGAAATAAGGCATGTGAAGCTCCTACACACAGTAGGGCCTCAGTAACCCTACAGTCACAAGTTGGGAATTCTTCCCCATGCACACCTCCTCCAGGAAGTCTCTACCAGTAGAGAACAACTCACTCTCTACCCCTCCCTTTATACTCCATCTAGCATCATTTCCATGACCATGTCAACGGAACATTTCAGCCGGGCCTCTGGCTACAGCTCAGCCACTGCTGGCCATTGTCAAGAGATATCCCTTCCCCATCATGTCCTCATGCACTTGAATTACAGATTCCCATACATTCTTTGTATCCATAAATCCACAGAGGAGCAGCAGGTCTTCATGGGAAAAACAGAAATAACCCTGTGGCTCTCTTGCCCCCTACATATTAATGTTCAAGAATTAGAAATGTTTTTCTCTGATAGATTAGGGTAGCAGATTAGCAAAGTAGGAAAATACAGGAGCCCCCTGAAAGGAAATTCATTTTAAGGGAAGTGAAGTCTGAATTGGTAAATCAGACACAATATTAGGTTAAAGGGAATAATTCCAGGCACAACACGTACTAAATTGAACAGACCCAGTCAAGGGGGAGTCAGTAGAAGTTTTCAGGAAAAATAGTATAAGTGGGTATCAAAACCTATACCCCTAGAGAGTTAACACCACTTGGAGCCCAGGTAGTTTTGTTCTAGAATTCTGTGGGCCACATGTGGCCACCAAGCCACTGAAAATATGCTAATCTAATCTGAGATGTCCTGGTAAGTCTAAAATATACACCAGATATCAAGGACCTCATATGAAAAAAATCATGTAAATGATTTCATTAATTTTATAGAGATTACATGTCTGAAATAATATTTTAGATATATTGGGTTAAATAACATGTTCTTTAATTTTTATCTATGTCTTTATCTACTTTTTAATGTGTCTGCTAGAAAATTTAAAATTACATCTGTGGCACATCCTGGTCTCTGCTGTCCCTTTCCAGACAAAGATAGAGGTGGGCCTCGCGGAGAACCAATGATTCAGGAACCTGGGGATTCTCAAGAATACTGGGGGAAAGGACACCTCAGAAAAGGCTAGAATTCCAGCAATGAGGCTGAACCAGTTTCCAACCCATGTTAACCTGGGTGTTTAAGGACACGTAGCTTTATTGACGGTCCTAGACTATCAAAGCCTCACTTGGGTTACACTTATGTTTCTCTCCTGCTTCCATGCGGTTCTGCTACTCATTTGATGTGCATGTTGAATCATCACTAACCCCCTAAATCGTCAGCCTTATAGTCCACATCTTACATACAACAAAACTGAGGCTTTGAGATGCAAAGTTCCATTCAATTTCTAGCAAATGACAGGATCTGAATTCAAATTCAGACATGTGTCATTGCAAATCACAGTCTTTAGTTTTCAGGAACCAAAGAATTCTAACCAACAAAACAAATGCGTTATAACTGACTTACATTGATTAAATGTTTACTTGAACTTGCATGTGTATTGCTTTGCAAAGATCATATGAGGCTGAAATAGATAATGCCATAAATGAAAAGCAGGGAAGAGCTTCCCACTTTTCAGTACTGAACGCTCTGACCGTCAATTTCCATCTTCCATAGAAACCATACCTGCATTCAAGGATAACTTGAGAGTGATGTGTTTGTTCTCTTCTCTTGGTTCCGAGCCTGCCGGCCTTGTCTCCTTACTAGATCCTATGACCCTTGGACCGAGGGTCTCACTGAGCTAAAATAGTGATCCCAAAGTCATAAAGCACAGAGTTGAGTCTTACATAGTTTCATCTTTTTTGTGAAGGCAGCAGAGATCACTTTTAAACTGGGCATGAGATAATCACATTTGCATTTTAGAAGGATCTCTGTGGGGTACTCTCACACACGCTGGTGGAAGTGTAAATTGATACAATCCTCTTCGAAAGCAATTTGGCAAAGTGTACTAAGAGCTCTAAAATGTTTGACACCGTAATATCACTTTTGTGACTACTCTGAGGAAATAATCCTAAAACCAGAAAAAGCTTTATGCACAAAGAATCCAACGTAGCATTATTCATAAAGGCAGAAAAATGGCAATAGGGTCACACAAGTTTTGGTACATTCACTGAGTGGCACATTAGTTGCCATCTATTATATTCATGACAAGTTACCAATCCCATCAAAAAATGATAATTTACAGCCTGACTGGTATAGCTCAGTGGATTGAGCATGGGCTGCAAACCAAAGGGCTGCCAGTCTGATTCCCAGTGAGGGCACATACCTGGGTTGCGGGCCAGGTCCCCCCGGTGGGGGACACGTGAGAGGCAACCACACATTGTTGCTTCCCTCCCTTCTTTCTCCCTCCCTTCCCCTCTCGCTAAAAATAAATAAATAAAATCTTTTAAACAATGGTAATTTACTAACGTCAATATTAGCAACACATTTGTGGTAGTTTATAAAAACGGCCACGAATTCTGCCTACACCCATATCCTTACCATATGATGGGTCAGATCCTCTAGCCAAGAGATGAAATCTATTTCTCCACCTCCTGGAGTATAAAGCAAACCTGTGACTTGCTTTGGCCAATTAAATATTAGTAAATGAGATGCAAACAGAAGCTTGAAAAGCACTTCTGCATTGGCACTTGCCTGGCTGTGCCTCCATCACAATGTTAAGAAGCCCAGGGAAAACCTGCTGGATGATGCAAGATTCGGAGACCCAGCTCCTCTCATGGCCCCACATGTCGGCCAGTCAATCCCAAAAGCAGAGCCATCTAGCTCAGTGGCAGCCAAACACAGAGGCATGACTGAGGCCAGCCCAGACCAGAAAAAGAACCACACAGCTGAGCCTCGCCCAAACCTCTCCTCCAGAGAATTGTGAGCGAAATCAATAGCTGTGGTTGGAAGCTCTAAATTTTGAGGCCATTTGTTACACATCGAAAAGTTCACTGATACAACACAATTTTTGAAGCTAGATATTGGGTACATTATTATATTATCTCTGCTTTTGTGTATTTTTCACATTTTCCATAATTTAAGAAATCAATACACATATACATGCATTTGGGCTAAAGAAAAAATAAATATCAAGTAAAGCATTCGAATATAAAATATACATGCATAAAGTTTGATCCCAACTATACAAAAGAAATTTTCCATAGAAAAATACTAGAAAAGAATATACCATTGGTTGGTTGCCTCTGGATACTGAGACTATGAATTTTCTTTTAACTTGCATGTATTTTTCAAAGTATCTATAATAAGTCTGATTTACTTAATTCTGAAAATAAATATGTATAATTTTATTTATTTTGGCTCAACTATACCACCCAATATTTTTTTTCCATAGAATATGTAGAGAATTAGTTGGAGGGGTAAGAAGCTAAAAGCAGAGGGACAAATTCAGAGGAAATTATAATAATCTGGGAGAAAAACAATAAGGGTCCAAAACTGTGGCAATGACAGTGGAGAAGAAAAAGAGGAGCTGGATGAAGGGGGGGGTTGGTAACTGAGAGAGAATCCATAAAGCTGAGCATTGCCTGCACGAGAAGGACATTGTTAACTATCCACCATGAATGTGTTTCTGCAGGACCCATTACCCCAACTTAAAAATGCACTCAAACTTGGATACGCTTGTGTAATGCAACTCACAATATAAAAAAGCCACAGGTTTCATCAGATTCTCAAATGGTAGACATGATCCCCAAAGCTGAAGACTCATTAAGTTTTATCTCCCCGTAGACAGGGAAGAATTCATTATGGTCTTTCAGCCCAATTCCAATCTGACCAGTCAGTCATAAGACAACCAGAAGAGGACACTGAAATGATCAGACCACGGTCGGGAGATCTGGTCTCTAAAGCACGACCCAAGTGTATGGTGGCCCAGGTGATGTCCACACTTCTGAGCCACACATATCACACACACTTTCCTAGTGCCCCTTGGAAGCTGATTTCTGCTGGGTTCCCCTTTGGAGAAAGTCAGACCCTTGTGGGACAGCACTTCAGGGTGTCAGAGCCTAACTGGGAACACAGACCTCAGGGAGGCACATGTAATACCAGTTCTTCCAAATCTTTGGCTCACACAGAGCCCAGCAAGCCTGGTCCCTGCCCGCCTCCAACTTTCACTCTCTCCCTCCTCCTTGTTCCCCTTCATCCTGGCCTACCTCAAGTGCCCAGAAATCTGTGCTTCCTCCCACCAGGAGCTTCGCGTATATGTTCCCCGATTCTACCACACTCCCCTTCAACTGGTGAACTTACCCTTCAGATCTTAACCTTAATCACTACATCCCAGGCCAAGGAAACCCTCCTGACAGACCCTCTCAGAGCACTTAGCACAATTGAAATATCTTTTTGTGTGTGATTATTGGCTTAACATCTGCCTCTTCCACCAATAATAATTGTAATAAACGCCAACATCACTTGAATGTTCATTATGCACCAGGCACTACAGGAATCCCTTGATATGTGCTTGTTTGTTTTATTAGCACAACAATCCCAGGAGGAAAACGAGGCACAAAAGAGAAACAATTGCACGGCAATTCCTAGCTAGCGAGAGGCAGGGTTGGGGGTACTGTTCCAGGCAGCCTGCCTCTGGAACTGCGCAGGCCTGAAGCTCCCCGTCTTCCACTGACTGTACCCCCTTGCCCAGCACAAGGTCTAGTGCTTAACAGGGACTCCAGCACTGTTAACTAACTTGACTTGTCTTGTCTGGCTTTGAGCTGCTTTGCCACATGAAATCCAGACTTGGGGACAACCTCACAAATCACCTGCACCAAACCCAGGGGAGGAGGAATGGCAGACCCAGAGAGGGAACACAGTTTTCCTGAAGTCACACAGCCAAGACTAGAAACCAGATCTCCCAAGATAGCTCGCTGCTCTTTCCACTTCATTAAATGAAAATTAAATAAAATGTAAAATGTTAAGTGTAACATACTTAATAAATATGTTTAAGCCAATGGAGGTATTACAGCTAGTGGAAGGGGAAGATGAGGGAGTGGGGGATTGAGCAAAAAGGAAAAAGGACTCATGGACATGGACAACCATGTGGTGATTACTGGGGGGACTCAATGGTAATGAAAAAAAATACAACAAAGATTAAATCAAAAGAAAATATTACATTCCCTTTCCCTGCCCTAACTTTACTGCAGAATCAGAAGGGAAGGAAGATGGGTAGGTAAGGAAAGAAAACTATTTCTCCAGTAATTTGTATTTCAAGAAAAACACAAGGATTATAGAAAATTGCTGTTCTATAACATAAATTGCTCCTTAAAAAATGATTTTCTTTTTTTCAATTTACTAGTGTTGAGCATTTTTTTAAACACAAAACAACCTTGACTTAGTAAGTTTATGTCTTAAAATTATAATTATTTCAATGTGGTCATGTGCTGTCAATCTGTATTGTCAGTTCAATAGCAGCCACACTTGCGCTGATCTTGATTTACGCCGAGTAGCTCCACAACAGGGGTCTCGGGGGTCTGCAGTGATGCAGCCTGGCCATCAGAAAGCCCCTTGTCATGGCTAGGGAGGCACCTGAACTGCCTCTTAAGTTTGCATAGGGGAGGTTTTGGAGTTGGGAAAAAGGACAGGTAGGCTTTGGATTGTTTCTAGAGCCTCATTTCTATTCTCGCAAAGACCCAATTTGTAAGACAAGTACAGTTGTTTTTAATTCCTCGAAGAATTGGGTTGCAACCTGAATGATATTAAGACACCGACCCCGCTATCCAACCACATTATCCTCAACTTGCTTCTTTGTATCAGGGGCAAGATCTGCAGCTAAGATGGAAATCAAAAGATTCCTACATTCCAGATTTACAGCTGCGTGTCTTTAAAATGTTTTAGTAAATCCTTCCACAATGGCTTCAGAATGTTTTCCTTTCTCTGCGCATACAGAGTTTCATGCTTAGGGAAGAAGGCCTAAAAAATTGTTTTTATCAGGCTCTGAATGCCAGCTTCCAATTTAGCCAGCTTCTGACCACAGAGATACCTGTCAACAATAAAAATAAACGGCGGGGGAGGTGGAGGGGGGCCTCCTTTCAAATATCTTGTCAAGTTTCAGCCTAGACAAAGGATAAATACTCTTGGTGATATTGAACAACCCCTTGAACACAACAGGGATCCCCAAAGAAGGTGCAAAACATACTACCCTCCCAAGATCCAGAGCCGATCCCAAAAACACACAAGGGACAGAAGGAGACATTTCCCCTGAGAGCTTGCCACAGTCACTGGGACCCTCGCTGCAAGTGGAGTGCAGCCCGCATTTCTGTCCAGCCATCGGTTCGGGGCTCCAACCTGAGGGCTGCAAAACCAAGTTCTCAGGATACAAAGACAAACAAGAGGCAAAGCTGTCCCTGGGAGAGAGAGGATTGATAACCAGTGTTTTCTCCAGCCAATCTGAATTTCAAAGAAAGGGCATGACGTGAAATTTTACCTTCCTCTCTTGACCAGCACTACAAAGAGATCTACGTGAGCTGACTCTGGGATGAATTGTCCTCCTTTGCCAGCTTCTGCCAGTTTTCCCAGGATGCTGTCCACAGGCTCCGGAGTGAGCGGGGTGTGCCAAAAGTTCTCCTCCTGGCAACTGGAAACTGTAGAGGAAGGCAAATATTCCATAATTTTACCTCTACCCTTCGTAGTGAGTACAGGGCACCTCGTAAGTGGATAAGCTTTTCTAGCTTAAAAGTTCTCCACTGTGGCTGCCATAATTCAAGGTTATCTTCGGTGAGGTGCACCTACCTGTGCACCCTTAGAACACAAGTGATTCACCTGAGGCCTCAAAGTGGCCCTCAATGCAGCTTAAGTAGGACCTGATCCAATCCCACTTAGTCCAGTTTTTAAGTCAGTCCCAGTTTGCTTCTTAAGGTGGACCCAGTACTCAAAATCTAAAAGCTCGTAACGCAAAAGCTGCAGGGAGCTGGGATCCAAGAAGGCCTTGTCCACAACCTGCACAGGCCACAAGAAAGCAGGGGGCTCCAGGGCTCAACAGCTTCCTTCACCTGGTGGCTCATTGCTCCTGGGGGCCATGGGGGGTCTCCTTTGTTTTCCTCTTCTGATATCAGTACTTTAAAAAAAAAAAAAAAAAGAGGCATATTAAAACTGTTAAGAGTGTATTTGAGCAAAAATTAATTCTGCTCAGGCAGCACCATACAAGTGGCCTGGAGCATCCCACTAACAGGAGCTCAGGGGAGACTTTTATAGAGAAGAGAAGGAAGCAAAGTTAGGAAATTATTGATCAGCTTCAGCTTAAAGCCTAGTTGCCTGTTTGTGATTGGTTGTTCTTGGGGTCTTAATTCTGTAACCTTGAGGCACTTACAGGCTTAGGTTTTGGTTTGCTCATGGAAGCTTCGCTCAATACCCCCGGTATTACAGCCACCTGGGTCTAATGGCCTCTCTGTAAAATTAACTGAACGCTGTTAAGGAGACAAACTTACCTCCACTTACAGATGAAGATACTAAAGCCCAAAGAGGTAGAGTGATTTGCCCAAGGTAACACAGCAAGCCCCAGGCTGCCTGCCTCTAGGTCAGAAGCCCCTCCGTGAGAAACACAGTGCCACAGTGCTGACAATGTGACTGCCTTTCCCAGGGTGGGAGGCTAATGCAGAGGCACCTGGTGGCATGCGGGCAAGCTAGAGAATCCAGGTCAGAGGCCGAATTAGACCTAAGGGCAGCTGCCTCCCCCAGGGCCTCACAGGACCCCCACAAGCACTGTGCAAGCTTCTGCCCTTTAGTCTGTCACTGCCTTGCCCACCAGCAGTGACACTGAAGTGACACTGCCCTGGCTTATTTTAATGCTCAGTGGAATTCTTTAAATGTCTTCTTCCTGAAAAGGACTGTGGAAAACATTCACCACGTGCTCTTTGGAAAACCTCCCTCTGCACCCAGGATGCCTGTCTTCATGGTTGGACGTTCCCAGCAAAGCCCACTGTCTCCTAATAAAACAAAGCAACCACTATAGGCTTCTACAAAATGCCTGATGAGTAATAAAAGACACGTTTTGAGAAGAGCATTGGTAGGTGTGAATGGGTCCAGAGGAATTTACCAAACTCAGGCAAACTGAGACATATTGGGCATGGAAGAGGAAGAAAGGAAAACTGGGACACTGGTAAGGGACAGGAAGTCTGCCTCAAATATTCCAAGGGCTGTTGTGTCAAAGAGGGACAAAATGTATTCCAAGTGTCTTTCTTCTAAGGGCAGAAAAAGAAATAACCAGGGCTGCCAGTGATGGGCCAGCTGGGCAGGAGGGTGCAGGGATTAAGAACACAGGACCTTGAATCCGTTCTCTGCAACAGAAAGCCTCAGTTTCCCCATCTGGTGGCAATCATAGCACCAACCTCATAAGGTCGCTGCGAGCATTAAATAAGACCATAAATCTTAAGGTCTTATCACAAGGCGTGACACATAGTGAGTCCTCCACATAATGTCATCTGTTGTCCCTGCTGTGTGGAGGAAGTTCTTTGTCCTTGAAGGTATTCAAGCTGCAAATGGTGATCATTGAGCCATGAGGTTGTGTCGGGAAAGAGATTCTCGCATTAGACAAAGGGTCGGATTAGGTGACCTTAACTTGCCTTCCATTCTTGGCTTTCAAATTCTTTGTTCCATTGAAACTGAGGTTAATGTGAAGTCCTTTATTGGACTACCCTTGCAGGCTCCCGCTTCAGGGGTTTGTGCTTCTAACTTCGTATTTGCAAATCCTTGCCATGAGTAAAGCAGAATCTGGAGAATGAGTCTTGGAGCGGCACAACCCAGAAAGGAAAGCTCCTTTTGCTTGGTGCTGCATTCCTGGAATTCCCAAGATTCCAGTCCCTTTCCTCCTCACATTGTAAACATTAGGTTCTTGTGGGGAGGACAGAAAGGTCACTTTCCAAACCGCAGTTGCTCCCAGGCTCTGATCTGAATAATTCAACTCATCCTCAGTTGAGGGCACAAGCTGGGCTGATCTCAGGCCCTTTCGACAGGAACGGTGGTGCTGCTTTAGGCTAACAAGAGGTCATTGTTTGAGAAGGAGAATGGCCTCCTCACTGCTTGGTGAGCAGAACCAGGTATGAGAACATAAAACAAATCCACCGACTCATTGCCGCTGAGCCAATGGCAGGCAAGTGCCTTCCCAAATTCCCTTCTAAGCAGGACCAAGCCCTGGAGGAGGAGGCGGCATTTATTGGGGATTGCTACAAATTCGGCTTTACTGCCACTGCCTTTATAACCACAATATAAAGTGACTCCCACAACACAGTGAAGATAAGCTCTTTAAAGAAAATATAAAAGCATTAGCTTGGCAATTCACCCAAACCTCATCATGCACTATAGACATTTTTGAAGTTTAACAAAGAAAAGCACATCATTAAAGAATACTGCTCTATCACCATTCTTATGCAAATCCTTCCAGATAGTTGGGTGGAAAATTCCATCTAACACGCAGCAAGAAATAAATGTTGCAAGGGTGGAAATTTCAGCTATACTGAGTGCATCTATCACTTGTATAATCCAAACTACTGTATGTGCACTGACTACAGAATTAGTATTGATCCATTCACCATGTAAACATCAAGTACTTTATATTATTACTTGAAATAGCATGCTATCACAATTTCTATTTCCTCCTTCTATCTTAAATAGAAGTACTGCACATTAGCCCTTTCCTTCATGTACTTTTTTTGCACAGCTATCTAACTACAGCGTTCAGTGCGGTGCTGAGTTTCCTGCAGACATCTGCAGTATTAGCATTAAAGCACTTTATTTTCAAGTCATCTCTGATGGGAGACAATACCACTTTCCTTTACCCAGAAACCTGTTTCAGATCCTTTCTTAGAAACAGGCATCTCTCCCCACCACCCCCACATCATACACACACACAGGCACACACCATCCTGTTTGCTGAGACCTCCATCATCAGTGTGTACCTCCAGCACCTCCCCCCACCAAGGACAGGACCACCAGGCCTCTGGAGCTCTGAGGTAGAGGAAAAAAGTATTTGCCAAGGCTGAAAATGGTATTGAATTTTAGAATGACTTGCTATGGAAGCTCAAGACTTGGCTGTGCGTTGCATTGTTCAAATGTCTGGATGCACGAAGAAAAATGACTTTGGAGAGTCAGCTCTGAGGTCTGAAAGGGTATAAAAGCATAGCAAGGGGGGAGCCTTCTCCTGTCATTCCTTTCCTGCATTGCGCAGCATAACAGCATGAGGAAATTTGGACTAGGTTCCAAAGCCTGACGGGTCAATTTTTGCTCAAATAGCTTGGAGCCACGTGTGTCATAATTCCTGCTCTCCGGTGCTCGTGGCACTCCCCAGGCACCACATGCCTCCCGACCCAGGGCGCAATGCTTGTTTTACCCTTGCCACGATCCAAACGATGCCCACCGCGTGCGACTGAACTCGATTTCCAGTGTCTTCACCGCCCAGCAGCAGCCCCAGTCAGAACACATGCAATTTCATTTCTGTCCATGGGAATCGATACATTACCACCTTAACCTGCCACAGAGCCAACTTGCGCGAGCATGTGTAAGGCCCCTTTAGCACAATCCAACTTGCTTATCACCATTGTTCTCTTTCGCCAACATTGTGGAACCTACAAATTTTCATCTGAAAAATAAAAAGCTGTGGCTTTGTTTAATGGAGAGAAAATATCTCAGACCAGCTGAGCACTATTGAGCACTGTCCTCATGTCCAAACCCCTTTCAATAAATCTAAAAAATAATAATAATAATAATTAACTAATGACTTTAAATTCTCAATAGAGGGGGGCTTTGTTGCCAAACAAGACTGATGCAAATCCAAACAGATGAAGTTCTGAAATTGGAGAGTGTGTGTTAAATATTCAGAGAAGGGAGAGTCAGGGTGTTATGGAGGAACTATATACACCAAGTTCTGTCTCTAATAAATCTCCAATTTTATTTCTTGACAGTAACTATTCAGTCTCTTGAACAGTCACTTGTGTTCACAGCAACAAAGTTCTGCTCTCCTCTCTATGAAGTGCCTCTTCTAGAAGTGGAATCAGGTTCAAGATATGCATATACCCACTCTCCTTCCTGCGTAGAATCATTTGAAGTGGACTCTAAAATCTCAAAGTACTGGATCAGGTTGTTGTGACAGTAACCAGGTAATGTTTGGGCAGGGGGGGGGATTAATAAATTGATGAACTGATTTAAGTACAACAGCAACCACTGTTGGTGGCGTCTCCATTCCCCCTTCCTTGTGGATAATGTCCTCCCTGATTTTGACCAGGTAACCACCCCTCAAGAGAAGGTGATCCTCTCCCCAGCTCAGGGTAAAATCTTAAACAGGTAGTAACTAAGTAAACTAATTCCATTCTCCTGGCAGAGACTGGTTCAGGAGTGGGTGTACGCTTCAGTTCTGACAAAGGAGACAGGAGGAAACCAAGGTAGGGGCTTTGAGAGAAGGTTTCCTCACTTTTGAAAAGAGATATGATGGAGACTCACCAGCAGGAAGAACCCTTGTACAATGCTGAGTCTGCACATGACCCTCAACCCCAGCAACCATATTGTGCAAGATACAAAGAGCCTTGATCCTTGTTGAGCTGCTAAATTAGCCCCGAAACAGCCCTACTTTATATTTCTTATTTTAAAAACATAATGATTCTCATTGGTGGGGTTCCTGTTGCTACAATCAAAAGCACTATAACTGCTACAGATAAATTATTGGTCCTTACAGAGTATATGTTGAAAAATGATCTTCCACTCACGTCTTCCCTTGCCCCAGATGAAACTCCTAGTTGAAATGGGAACACTCCCATATTGGAGCAGACGTGGGTTAATGTTGCTCTAAAAATAGGAGATGCTAATGAATCTTACCGCTGAGTACCTTCACCAGAGAAAGAATAATTCATGATGGCCTCGTAACCAAAATCTGCCCTGGGGAGCACACATGAGCATCCAGCTAGTGTTACTACTACAAAGCTTCAAGACTGCCTCCTGTTAAGAGGGGAGGGAGCAATTATAATGTAAAAAGGTTACACTCTTTGAAGGCCCTGGAGCTTCACAGCTTTTGGGAAACAAAGACCTCAGTCTACAATAGCCCGTTCCAAGATTGCTCAGGCACACAGACCACTGCTTTCCTCAGAGAGAACCTGGTGCAGAAGCAATTCAGGCTGGAGAGGGGCGGGAGCCTCTGCACCACCCACTCAGTCCACACCCCACTGGTGGCCCCTGAGTCATTTCCAGCGAATGTCTAGGTCTCCCTGGAGTACTTTTAGAAATGATGATCTAAACCAAGGATGAGGAGCCATCCATGCTTTGAGTAATGGGACATTTTAAGTAAGAAAAAGACATGAAGTTTAAACATGTAAACAAGAAAGTGCGTGTGTTTGTAGGAAAATGTGCAAATCAATGATGAAGTGACGTATCAACACAGAAGAACTGGCAACAGCAAGGCCAGTGAACAAGGCTGCCTTACCTCTAGGTCGGGATTCATCTGCAGTCGCCCAGAAAGGCGGGGGGGCGGGGTCACCTCAGAATCTTAGCTGAAGGAAAAAAGAACTGTCTAAACATAGGTTGAGACACCTGCAGCAAGACATTAGAGAAATGAGGTCCACACACAAATTATAGTGTCCCTCGTCATCAAAAAGGTGGGACTGTGCCATAAACATTATTAAAAGACTAAGGACAGCTTGGGAGAAAATATTTGCACCAAATATAACAGACAAAGCTTGAATACCCATGCTACAGGGTGGGACAAAAGTAGGTTTGCAGCTGTTCATATGGAAAAGAATACAGTAATCAATAAATAAGAATAATCAATAAACAAGAATGAACTCTGTGTTTTGCATACACACAAAGGTAAACGTACTTTTGCCCCACCCTGATATGGAATTTACAAATCAATTTAAATTTTAAAAAGGAAATCAGTCTTAAAATGAGGAAAGAATATACATAGATCATAGAATAATTACAAATGACCGATAATATATATTCTCACCCTCACTTCTAATTGGCAAAATAAAAAATAAAACAATGAAAGAACGGGTTCCACTCCCTGCCCATTATGTTTGCAAAAATTTAAAAGCATTGTATCCAGGGTTGCAAATAAAGCAGAGAAATGGGCGCTCTAACACATCTGATGGGAGTGTGAATTGGAACACAATTTTGGAGGGCAGTTTGGCAATGTCTATCAAACTTAAAATGCAATTCCATTTTAGGAGTCTGTCCCACTGATATATTTGCACATGCCTGCCTGCAAAGATATATCTACAAGGATATTCCCCACAGCATTGTTGTAATTGCAGAAACACAGGAAACAATGTAAATGTCCACCAATAAGGACCAGATTAAATATATTCTGGTCTAAAGAAAATACTGAGCAAACCTTAAAAACAGTGAGGTAGATATGCATGTGCTACTATAGAAGTATCTGTAATGTAAAAAAAAAAAAAAACATTTTTAATGAGTCTTCCCAAAATAATTTCAAATAAAATATATATATAACCTCGTTTAAAATACCTAGTAAAATGCCAGGAATATAGTAAGCACCCAATAAATACTGGAAGTATAAGTGACTCGTAAATACTTGCTAGAGGAATGAATGACTAACGAATAAATGTGCATGTAAACATATGAAAAATTTGTTTGAAAAGGTAGACAAAGTTACCACAGTGTAGCAGGAGGAAGATTCCTTTCATTTTATATATTTTTATAGTTTTTAAAAAAAAATTTGTAGGTATACATGTTATTTTCACATTAAGAGAAATAGAAAAGTTAAGGCTCCACCTTTTTTTAAAAAAAGATGTTAATATCATAAAGAAAAGACAAAGAATATTTGCAATACATATAATAAAGTTAACTCCACAAACACAAAAAGCTCTTCTCAATCAATAAGATGCACAGCCAAAAAGTACATAAATAAATAGCCAAGTGATGTGTAGCAAACACTGGTAATTGTCTACCCGTTTTCCACTCTTTCTCACAGACGGAACCGTATTGCAGGGGGCCAGCAATGCGTTTACTGCCCAAAAGAGAAAGGGCAAATAACCAAAAGGCACAGGAAAAAGATATTCCACCTCACATAATCAGGAAAATGTTAAGTGAAAATAAAATAAAATGCCTGATTTTTGTTCAAAACGTAGGCCAAAGGGGAGAAAAATATTTCCATTACCCCGCGTTGACAAGGGCTTGGAGACAAAGGCACTCTCCCTCAAAGTCAGCGGGAGTGTATGTTGGTGCAGTAACTCGGGCAATAATTTGGCATCTCTATAAAATTTTAAATATATCATCTTGGACCTAGAGATTCCACTTCTAGGAACCTGTCTCACAGAATCGTTTACCGAAGAAGGGTAGCACTGGAGCCTTGGTCATCAGCAACGGTCTGGAAAGTGTCATTTCTAGAGCTGTGAAGAACACTGAGTAAGATCTCCGCCCCGATGGATACTGGGTAAGGGAGAGGGGCAGACGAGACAGAGAGTGAACAAGGAAACAAATAAGCAAAATACATTCCAAGAGTTGCAATAAGATTAAGTACCGTAAAGGAAATAAAACAAGTTGATGTGATAGAGCATATTGAGGGCCGGGGTGGGTGCAGAAGGGTGACTATTTACATGGAGCCATTAGGTGAGGCCTCCCTGGAGGGTGGCATTGAGCTAAAATCAGAATGATGACAAAGAACTAGCCCAGCAAAGGCAAGACCCTGAGACACAACAGGAGAAGAATAATGAATAAGGAATATGGAGAAGCAAGATGGGACTGGAGATAAAGAGTTTGGAAAGCCACTAGGGTCTTAAGCATGGAGGGGGCGGGGGTGGGGAATGTCCAGGTTCACCATTTTTTACCAGGCTGGCTGCTGGGTGAAGAACAAATGGTAGTAAATGATAACAAGAGGATGGAGAGCACTCAGGAGGTCCTGCAAAATGTACCTGCAGCTGAGGTGGGGTTGTTGGCAGTGAAGAGTGACAAGTGTCCAGATACGGACACATTTTGGAGGTAGAGCCTACAGGACTTCCTAGTGGATTGGACTTGGGGTCTGACAGCAAAGAAAAAAAATCAAGGATGCCCCCAAGCCTTGGAGCCAGCATAACTAACTGTTGGGATGGTGTTATTATTTTCTGGGGCAGGGGGGTGAGGTGGGGGGCTGGGGGGAAAAAGTTTAATCGAGAAAGTCCAGAGTCCATTTTGGATTTCAGCTTAAAGGTCCTATGAGACAGGCAAGTAGAGATAACGTTAGAAATTAACATATGTATTTGCAAACGCACAGAGAAAATCTGAGAGGTTATCCACCTAAATGATAAAAGGATCTCTCCAGGAAGTGGAATTGCATGTGGGGTGGGGTAGGGAGATGAAGAGGAAAGAAACTACTTCTACATTTGACTTTATATACATTAATAAGGTTTGAAATGGTTATAATGAATATGTATTACCTTTGAAATTTAAATAAATGAATATAAATAAAAGAAGACTAGCTGAGTGATTTTCAAATTTTCCATGGAGCTTTCTCTTCAAACAAAATCTTACCCAGAACGCTCTTCCTGCTGTCATCATCCAGGCCTCAGCACAAATGTCACCTCCTCGGAGAGGCCATCCTCATCCACAGGGTCCCAAGGAGCTCCACTGCTTCCTTCCCCCAAGCCACTCTACGGCATCACCCGTTTAATTGTTTTTCTGCCACTTGTAACCCCAAATTGACTTCTCTACTTATTTGTTACTTGTCTTGCCCACTAGAACATAATGTCAAGAGAGCAGGGACACCGACCGTCTTGTTCTCCAAATACCTCTGGAATCCACAGCCCCATGTTCCATACAGTAGGCACTCAATAATCACTCCTCTGATTAAAAATGAACTCTGATTTGTCCTCAAGTAAAAAAGCTGAGCTGCTCCAACTGAATTGCGGTCTGGAGTCCAGAGTCTGGCCACTACCTTTCTCTACTCACCCTCCAGCCCCACCTACACTAGGTGCCCCTTGAACCCTGCAGGAAACATTGTAAAAGCCACATGACTGCCTGATGGACCACTATTTTCCAGTTTAAACAGTCCACCACTGTCTGACCTGATCCATCCTTCTCAGGAACCCCACCTTCGCAGGATCCCAGCACCACCAGAGCAGGTCTGGTCCAGGCTCCACCCATCTCTTTCCACCTCACCTCTACCATCCCAACTGTCCTCACCCAGACACCCCTCCTACCAGGCACTCCAGACCACGCTTGCCCACCCCCCAAATAGCTCCTGTTCATGAAGTCACCAGCAAGCGCCCGTCCTAGCTCAGCCCTGCACTGGGCAACATGGACCCAGAGACAAGCAGACTAGGTGCAGGAGCGGCATGTGGGAGAAAACCCAGGCCAGAGTCAATTACAGTAGAGTCCCCAGCATTCTGGTGGTTCCCACAGGGAGGCGGTCAAATCCAGTTGGGTCTCTGGTTCTTTCCCAAGCTTTCCTGATTATATTGAGGCCACAGAGTCAGCATGAAATAAAGACTGGCTGTCTTTGTGCCCTCAGTCACCATCTCTATGAGATACGGATGATCATACTCCAAGAAACAAAAAGGCCATCTCATCTGTCTGTCTTGCTTAGCCTCACTGCCACTTCAAGCAGAGGCTAGCAGCATCCCTGGACACTGTCCTCTGTCCCTTCTGTGGCCCAGGATGAGCAGCCCTCATCCTCAGACCACATTCCTCTCCAGCCTCTCCCCAGGACGGGGGCTTACCTACATGCCCACTGTTGGCCTTGCCCCAGCCCGCATCTCCCCGCAAGAACCCAGCACAGGGACAGGAACATCAGAGATGTTCAGTAACCCTACATAAAGGTAAGTCCCAGCCACTCTCAGGACCTTGCCAAAGGTCACAATCACCTTCCTTAGGCCCAGTGTCTCCCTTGGCTACTGGATGTGCCTCTGCTTCTGTGAGGGCTGAGGGAGGACCAGTGTAGCCAGAAGCTCAGGGATAAAGCCCGGGAGGGCCCCGCAGTCCTCATGGCCATGATTCTCTGAGGAAGGAGAAGGCTGGAGATGCACTGCGGGCCCCTTCCCCAGAGCCCAGCAGACGGTGCTCAAGGGCCACCTGCTGGCAGCCAGGGGCATGTGTGACCTGGGGGGCGGGGCTGCTTAGACCCGGAGCTCCTGCAGGAACAGACTCACGAGCATGCAAACATACATCCCACATGCCCAAGCATGCATGTGCCTATACGGAGCCATGCATATTCAGACATGAGCTCCAGCATGCAAGCCCACAGACATAAATAATACCAATTGCATGTGTGCTTATAAGCATGTACCTGTACATCCCCGTGGGCACACAGATAAAAACACGAGTGCACATGCCTATGAGTGTGGTCCCTGGCAGAGCCCCTCCCCCCCCAAGTCCCCTGCGTCTCCCTTCCTCCAGCCAGCACCTAGGGAAAGACAAGCCCATGTGGCCGTTGTCCCTCTACTCTCCTGCTCTTAGGAGGCAGGTGGTACTCACCCCATGATGCAGGTACCAGAGGCCCCCACAGGACCTCAGCCCCATCTCAGCACTGGATTAACCGGCCTGCGCACAGCTGCTCCTCACCTGTGGCCTGTGTGTGTAGATGGCCAGTACATGGAGACAGGAGTGTTCCTCAGCAGCGTGAGGACAAAGACTTGAGGGCTTCCCTTGACAGTAATCTCAATATGGACAGCCCCATTAAATCCCATGAGGAGAGAGGTCACAGCGGCACAGGTATGGGATCTAGAAAGGTGGGAGGCGACGCTCCTGGACCCTCTGGGAAACTGAAGCTGTAGGCCAACATCTCCATAGCGGTGTTCAGGATGGACAGAGCATCAGAAACCCAGATTCGATGATGAGGAAGGAAGCTAATACTTCCGGGGTGCCTGCTACATGCGGGCACAGTCCCCACATTACCTCATTCCATCCTTACCTCCCTGGGAGGTGGAGAGTGTTACTCGTCTTCACAACCCCCCACAGCAAGCTATCACCAGGTCCCCTCTATTCCTTCATAAATATCCCTTGGATTTTTCCACTGATGCACCAGGAAGTCCAAGCTTCCATCAGTCTCACCTGGGCCAGAGGCAGTTTCCCACCAGGGCCCCCTACCCAGTCTTGTCCCCTCCCACCTGCTCTCCACAACTCAGAACTTTAAACAACACAAAGCTTACATTCGCCTAACGGTTTCAATGACTTCTCGTGCTAAGGACTGAGCCCAGACTCCTATTCTCTGCCTTGCACGCTCACCTCCCTCTCCAGTCTCCCCTGTCCCCTCTTGCCCCTCATTCCCTCCAGTCCCCACTGGCTGTTTGCAATCTCTCAAATGCCCCTTTCTTCCTCCTATTATAGGAGTTTTGCACATGCTCTTCTCTCTACTCCCCTATTCCCATCCCCTTGTCGATAACCCCTCCCCCCACTCTCTCCCCCTGGAAGCCTTCCCTGCCCCCTGATCCTCCCTCCACATTAAGTGCTCATGACTCCCTGTAGGGTTCTGTCACAACACTCAGCAGCGCCTGTAATTACCTGTTTGTGCTGTTGTGTGATTCCCTCCGTCTGCTCTGTCCCCTACGCTCTGAGCTCTGCAAGGGTAGAGACCTTGTCTCTTTCTCACTCCTTTATGCCCAAATTCCCAGAAATTATACATGCTGGAGCGCATGATATTCAAACCAGGTCCCTCTGCCTCCAAACAGTGTGCCCTAACTCAACAAGTCTCTCTGTGTTTCAGAAGGAGCCAAGCTGACAGAGCAATGCTAGGAACAAGGACTAGTCCTTCTGCATCCCAGGACCTCTGACCTTCTAGGGTAGTCCCTGGTGTGAACCATCCAATCCAGCCTCTCCTTCCATTAGCTGTGGCACTCCGAGGCCAGACTGTATGTTTGTCCATTCCTTGGCGGGCCTGTACTGTTACCTTTCTTGAGCAAAATAATAACTGTCTGATTGGCAAAAGGCAGTGCGATCTCTGGTTGGTGGATAAATAAAAATAAACCCATAACTAAAGAAAAAGATGAGCAGATACTCCTATCATCTTGAGAAGGCAGGGGGCCACTTTCTAATTATGGGACCAAGGGCATACCCAATAAAGACAACACTGACCAAGTTAAAATGTTAAAGTCCTCTACATCTTTTCCGGTACCCACCACCCAAACGACACATCAGGCCTCCGGCGCTCTCGAGGGCTTGTATTGGAGAGGTCCGAAGCAGACAAGCCTCCTTCACAGTCGCAGCTACACAATGAGCCAGGCCCCTTATTCAAAAATGATTAAGAATCTCAAGGCAGTGACAGCAGAGGATTAAACCAAGTTCAGGGCCTTTCTAGGCATGGGGCACCATACAACTACAATGGTCTCACAGCCACGGAGCCAGCCCACTCATTCACTCCGGAAAGCTGGATAGGCCAGAACTACCCACGTGCAATTCGATTCTGGAAACGTTCCTTCACTAAGCACCTCACCTGTGCCCTGCTCCTGCCCTCACAAAGCTCAGAGCCTAATGGTGGGAGAGCAAGTCAGTGAACAGCTGAAAAGATAACTCAGTGTGTCTTTACTTCCCTGGAGGCAGGCGAGGTGGATGGGCTCCATTCCAGATCCCAGAACCTCAGGGAGAACAATGACATACTAAAGTACAAACATGCCCTAGGGTTGTCTTACGCACAGGGCCCTGAGATTCATTTTACTCATGCTCTGCAAGAGCCTGGGTGCATTTTGGAGGAGGGAGCTAGCAGAAATCTGGCCCAAGAGAGCCAGCCTAGGTGCTGCAAGGATGTGAGGGTCTTCGGAGAGCTAGACACCCCCTCTCGGTCCTCCACAGTTTCATGCCAGTAACCTAACTCCTGTAGCAGGAACTCTGGTCGATGCAAATTGCCTACCTTAAAATCACCCCAAACAACTCTGCCTCTCTGTGCCAAGTGGGTGGGAAGTTTGAAGGCTTCTTCTCCTGGAGTCCTGCGCTACCATGTTTTGCCAAAGGAAGACCAGAAAGGAGAGCAAGGCAACCTTCAACACCACGTATAATAAAAACAACAGCCATCCGTTGTTGTCTACTGCACTGAACCAAGCACTGTTGGGAGATTTTTACATTGAACATTTTCGGGAGTTCCCTAAGGTATGTCTTACTCCTGTCTTGAGACTCTAGGAGGTGGATGTTTTGGGTTTTCATTTCATTTAACACTCAAAATAGCCCTCATCACATCAGGCATTATTCTGAAAGCTTTATAAGTATTATAAAACCCATGTAGACACCCCGCCCTACAAAGTAGACACAGTGAGGATCACTCCCATTTTACTGATGGAGAAACTGAGACCAGAAGATGAAGTTAGCTCTTCAATGTCATGAAGACAGTACCTAGTAGAACAAAGACTCCAACCCAGACAGACTGGCTGCAGAGCCTACGCCCTTAACTTCTACATTTTGTTGCTCCTTTAGACTCAAAAAGCAGAGAGAACAGACTGCAGGCTTAACTCCAAAGCCCAGCCTGTTCATTGTTCATTTGTGTGCTACTTAGGTCTTAATTCCACAGGCACTTGCAAATGTCCAGGTACTGAATCATTCTTTCAAGGAAGCGGCTAACACAGATTAAGATTTAGGGCTTGGGGCTGAACCAGAGCTGAATTCAAATCCTACCTCTGCCGCTTGCCAAGCTGGGGAGCTCGGACAACTAACTTCAGCTCTCCACATCTCGGTTCCTTCAACTTTAAAATACACATAATAATAGCACCTGCCTTTTAGAGTCGTGGTGAAGATTAAAAGAGAAAATGTGAATAAAATTCTCCGCACAGCGCCAGGCCCAGAGTAAGCATTCAATACAGTTCATAGTTACTGTTTTTAAGAGTATTATTATCATTTTATCCACACAGATTGAGAAACAATGGGGCAGAGTAAGAAGAACATGGAATTTGGAGACAGGAAATTCTGGATTCAAATGTAGCCATATAATTTGTTCACTGCGTGCCCCTGAGCACGGCACTTCTAACTCCCTTCCCCTCTGGGAACGGCAATGATAACAGGAGCTACTTCTCCCAGCATTTGTAAGATTACCAAAGCTCCTATGTGTGGGAAGAGCATGATTGCATATCAAGAAACATGCTAGTCATCATTTGTGTTAGATAAAATAACCTGTCAATAATGGGTTGAATGGTGGCCCCCCAAAACACAGGTCCACATCCTAACCTCCAGAACCTCTGAATGTAATCTTTCTGGGAAAATGTTCTTTTCAGACATAATTAAGCATCTTGAGATGAGGTTATCCTGGATTATCTGGATGGCCCCTAAATCCAACGACAAACGTTCTTATAAGAGGGCAGGAGAATGCTCGGAGAGAAGGCCACGTGATGCTACCACAAGCCAAGGAACAATGGAGCCACCGCGAGCTGAAGAGGCAGGACAGGAATCTCTCCTCGAGCCCCCAGAGGAAGTGTCACCCTGCCAAAACCTTCATTTTGGACTTCTGGCCTAAGAAGCTGTCAGCAAATAAATATCTGTTGTTTCAAGCCACCAAGTTCACGGCAATCGGTTACAGTGGCCTGAGACACTAACACGCACACTGTCTCAGGGCGGAGGGGCACAAAACAAGCCCGTGAGGAGGCTGTACTTGTTTGCACGAGCTGCCGTACCAAAATACCAAGGGCCAGGTGACTTAAACAGTAGACATTTATTTTCTCATTCTGGAGGCTAGAAGTTCATGATCAAGGTGCCAGCAAGTTAGGTTTCTAGTGAGAACTGTCTTCTTGGCTTGAAGACAGCCACCTCCTCTTTGTGTCCTCACATGGCCTTTCCCTGTGCCTGCTTGGAGAGAGGGAACTCTGGTGTCTCTTCCTCTTTTTATAAGGACAACAGTTCCACTGGATTAGAGTCCCATCCTATGACATCACTGAAGCCTCATTACCTCTCAAAGGGCCCTATCTCCACACACAGTCACATTGGAGGTCCGGGCTTCAACATATGGATTTCAGGGGACACAGTTCAGTCCATAGCAGAGGCCGTGTGGAGAATGTGTTGAAATCCAGGGCAGGCAGACAAGTAGCAGCGTTCTGGAGCAAAAGCCAGTTTCCCCGGAGAGGGGTCCCCAGGGCTTTCTCAATGACAGCCAAGGACCCGTAGCCACAAAGGGAGGGCCAGGAGGAGAACCTCCTGTACCCTCTGCCACCATCTCAAGTCGGCCTCTTGTGTGGTCGATGCCTGGCCACTGTCATTGCCTTCATTTTATCACCACACTGGTTGGTCTCCCCAGAGAGAAACAACCACTGCATTCTTGAAAAGTGAATTCTTAGATGTGAAATACCTCCAAAGAGAATCTGAATCCATTCAAACCATATAAAGGGGTGTGTTTACAAATAAGTACCTGGGTAGATTCAGGTTTTGAATGGCGAAGGTGGCTGGAGTCATTTTATTACAGGATTATTAAAAAGCAGTTTATTCCCGAGTAGAAGGGAACACACACCAAGCCCAAGTGGCAGAATTGTGCACAGGATTTGGGATGATACAGAGAGCAGATCCAGAGTAACTATTCTGAAATTTGAAAAGTTTCAGCATGTTAAATGAAGTCCTCTGGCACCTTTTCAAATCTACAGAAATCGGTCTTATGTTTCTCTAACAGGTTAGGTTTTGGTGAAACTAAAGAATACATACAAACTTTTAAAACTCATCCTGTCTTTGAAAACAAATAGCTAATCAACATCCATTCTTGCCATATCCATTTCCTTACATGTTTGCAATAGATTTTCAGCTCCTACTGGAAATTTAATCATAAAGAAAAAAAGATGAGACCCAGCCAGCAGGGGCATTCACAGGTGGTATCAGGGGGCAGGGCCAAGGAGCCTGGAGCTGGGAAACAGGGAGGCAGCTTTAAAACAAGGGAAGCCCCAGCACAGGACTTAGAGGGGAAGCCAGAACACAGGCCAGTTTTAGGCGACTCACCAAGATTTGTGGAAACTCGGGAACCGTAAAACCACAATCTGAAGTGGGCATCCTGATGGAGGGTTGGTGAGGCATGGGGCTTGGGCCGGTCTCAGGCCACAGGAGGGGGTCCCAGTGGCCGGTACTGGGTGCCCCCACCCTGCTCTAATGAGGAGGCTGATGCGAGATTGAGCCCACCCACCCAGGAGGAGGAGAGGTACCTGCAGCAGATGCGCACCCTTGCCTCAGTTGAGATGTGTGTGGGCCAGGGGACAACAGAGCAGAGCACCTGTACAGGGGCTCAGGGCATGCAGTTGGAAATCGACAAAGAGGAAAATAACCAGCTGGTGGTCAGGGCCTTGGGAAGCCCTGGAATTCTGAAGTTCCCGAACCAAACGCACACCAAAGCGCCCAAGCTCACAGTGAGTTTGGGATGCCACCTCCTCACTCCCCCGGGCCTGTTGTTCTCTCATTAAAGGTCCCCTCTAGTCTTTAATCATCATCTCTAGTGTGTCTCCTTGACAGGTAAGCATGCATGAGAGAAGCAACGGAGAAGGTGAGAAAGGACAAAGGGCAGCGAGAGGGCAGCTGGCCGGTCACTGCTCATCACATAAACTGAAACTCAATTTTTGTTCTTGGAGTTTTTTTCTACCTGGGTCTTATCCTTTCTGGAAAGCTGCAATGGTTTCCAAACTTAAATGGTGTTCAAACAACTAGAGGGCAAATAGTCAGACTTATTTATCTACCCTGTGTTAAAGAGATCACTGAACCTTGATCTTGGAAGAGCCATGGCCCGTCTAAGCTCAGTGTTCATCTGTGAAGAACAGGGTTAATGAGAATGGAGCCGTCGTTCACAGAGCTAATGTGAGGCTTAAAAAACTGTACATGATTTGCACATGGGTGTACATTTAGTAAATATTGTTAGAGACACACTGATCCACAGGGGAAGAGAGAACTAGAAGCTCCCACAGTCTGCCTCCCTCCCTGAGGCCTGTGTCCCCTGCAACAGGCGGATGAGGTTATCACCCGAGCATCTGTCACCGCAGGCACAGAATCCAATGAGAACAATAATATCCGGCGTTTACCGTGCACACTATGCACCTGGCACTGGGCTAAACGTTTCCCCTGCATGGTCTCATTTTATCTTCAGAATCAGTCAAGGAGGCAATGACGGTTGTTCAAGTCTGTGCAAATACTAAGAGCCATGGAATTATATTTTTTAAATAGGTGAATTTTGCAATGTGTGAATTATATCTCAATAAAGTTATTTTTAGGGAAAAAAAAGGAAAAGAAAAAACTCAGTGGGAGAGGAATGTCTATTATCCCCATTTTATGGATGGAGTAATTAAGGCTTAGACAAGTGTGACGACTTGCCGGAAGTCACGCCGCCAGCTGGGAGCAGAGCCCAGGCACCCGTCCCCAGGCCAGAAAGTGTACTCACCGCTCCGGCCTCTGCGAGGGTGGCTCCCGCTGCCTTTCGCAGGCCTCGCGCGGTGGCAGCGCCAGGGGCCGAGCATCCTTGCAGGACTCTCCCCGCAGCCCATGAGGCAGCCTGCTCCCGGGCTGGCTAGCATGGGTGTTTGGTGAGTTCCTGCACAGCTGAGCCGAGCCTGCACCGTGGAGTTCCCACCCCTTCGGGACGGTCTCCCTCGGGAGGCGCGCCCGCTAAGAATGCCCTTCACTCGGCAACAAGGTTCCCAGGTCGGCCTGTGGATTCTGCTGCACCAGCGTCACCAAAGGCTGTAGAAAACGGGGAGGGCCAAAATCAACAGGGGCGAGCCACAAACACGTACCTATCTCAGAATCTCATCCAGGCCGGTATTCTCCCTGCAGGCATCTTTGCCACGAGCATTTTTGCCGCAAACACTTCCTCGGGTAACTAATTGGCCGTAAAGCATTTTTGCCGTAAAAATGATAAAATCACAACAAATAAGAGGGTCATTAAAAAGGACATAATGACACATGAAAAAAAAACCGAATTAAATTAAAACGACTTTATTTATAATGTGTATAGATTCATGGAATACTGCATAAATAACTGATTCTATTTTGTGAGGATTTTTTTTTTTTGGCATGAAAAAGCTTTTCATTTTGTGGATTGTGCCCAAGCACTTGTCTCTGTTCTATGGGAAATGTGGGTTCAACTCTGTACCCTCAAAGAGGCCCCCCGGCCTCTCTTTCTCCATCCCATGCAATGTGTTTCCAAATAAGAAATCAAAGATGCAAAGATGCTATCTATGGTGAATGTACCCAGAACCAAATCACAGAGCATAGCCAAGCCCTCTCAACTTTCGACACGCCCACTTCAGTGCTGATGGTTCTAAGACGCTGACGTGAGATGGTAGGTGATAATGCAAAGGCAAAGGACGGCAATACAGAATCCATCCAAGAAGAGATGCTGTTAATCAGCAATTTGAATCCTAATATCTATTTTTTAAAATGCAGTTGAAACAATGTAGGGTATTTTATAGCCAACAACTTTAAGATTGATAACACCCAAATTTGGTAAGGTTACACTGAAATTTGTTCATTTGTGCATGGTTTGTAATGATTTAAATTGATATAATCCTTTGTAAACTAATGCAGCATGATAAATCAAGAGCATCGGGCTGAGTCCTCTACGGCGGGCCTACTTTGTACCAGGCACTGAGTCAGGAGTGGGAGACACAGGTGTGAATGAGACTTGCTCACTGACTTCAAAAGACTCACTCACTATACGCTGGACAAGACAGAGAAGTAAACACTATTTCAATACTGAAAGTACATGGTAAGTACCAGGTGTCATGAGACTATCTAAGGAAGGCCTCTTGGTCCTACCTGGAGGCTCAGAAAAAATTCCTGAGACGTTTGACAATGGAGCTGAGTCTGGAAGGATTAGCAAGAGTTAACCAGGTGAAGAAGCCTGTCAACCACATTCCAGGCAGAGGGAACAGCCTGAGCAAGTACTTAGAAGCTTGAGGGAGCATGCAGTATGCAGGAAACATCAGAAGGGCCAAGGCTACCGGTGCTCAGAGGCAGGTGTCCACATCAGAGAACCTTCAGGGACTTGCTAAGAATCTAGGCTTTGGCCTATAGGTTATAAAGAGGCATGGAAGGGTTTAGGCAAGGGAATGACATGACATGAGCACATGTGAGCTTTAGAAGTAGTCCCTTGGGCTGTGGGGTGGAGGACAGGAGAGGCACAAGAGCAGACAGGGAAGCCAGTTAGGGGGCTGTGGCCACAGTCCAAGCAGGGAGCAGATGATGGATGCCCCCACAGAGTAATGATGGGGGAAGGAAAGGAATAGAAGAATGGGAGAGAAGGAAGGATAGGAGCCCTTCAGCATATTCTAATTGCATAGTCATCAGAATTTAGTAATCCTTTGTGGAGGTTTAAGGGGAAAGAAGAGTGAAAATAATCTCAGAGGAAGAACTAGAAACTGACTTCGCCAGGGGTCAGTGATGCCCTGAGTGTAGCTGAGGGCGTCATGGTGGTCCAAAGGAGGGGAGGGCATTCCACCTGCATCAGCATTGCGGGCTGTGGCCCAGGGCAGAGGGGATGCCCACCTGCAACAACAGCCTAGGCCGTGGCTAGCTGCTGTTGGGAGAATCCCAGGCCAGTAGGGACAAGGAGGTGACACAGATTGGATTTCCCAGGAAAATGACTCTAAGATGGAGCTTAGCATAAAGGACATTTGTTAGGTGTGCTCTTGGGATCAACACCTGTGGAAGGAAGAGGAGGGAGGCAAACAGAATTGAGCAGAGGAAGACGCTAGGCTGTGATACAGCCTTGATGGAGGCTGATGGCCCTTCAGAGTTGCCCCAGGTTGCAGAGAGATACCTGGCCTTTACGTCCCTGCATCAGTCAGGGAGGTGGCCCAGGGAAGTGGCCATGGCCTTGGCAAGGCAGCTGTCTTCAATGGAGGCAGTCCCTGTAGGGCTGTCTGCAGGAAACACCCCGGGAAGCTGAGGAACATGTCCTGCATTTCTAAAGAAGGATCTGGTGGCCATCATAGTGTCTACCCAGATAGTGAGGGTGTCAAAGCCAACCAGGAGCCAGGGGCCATCTCCCCGTGACAGAACTGGAAACCAGAACCAAAAGCCAGGCATAAGGTGGAGCCCCTTGTTGAGGGTTTTCTGAGCATGAAGAACCCGAGCCTTCCTCAAGCTCTGTGGTTAACAGTGCAAAGGTAGCAGGACTCTTCTCAGACCCGCCAGTGTGTTCAAGCCACAGAGACTATTGCCCTGAGACATGGCAGACCCAGTGCAGGCCAGGGCCCAGGCAGCTGCCCTGGTGCCATAGGCAAAGGGCGGGAGGGCATTCAGTTGCACTACATCCACAATCACCAAAAACTGGGCACAACCTACCTGTCCACCATGAGGGAATACATGAGTAAATACATGATTGTGCTTCCACTCAAAGAACCATTAAAATAATTCAGGCAACCTCTTTTTTAATCCATTGAACTTATTGGGGTGACATTGGTTAATAAGATCACCCAGGTTTCAGGTGTACATTTCCATGGTACATGATCTACACATTGCACTGTGTGCCCACCACCCAAAGTGAAATCATCTTCCGTCGCCATCTATGTGGCCCCCTTTACAGGCAACTTTTAAGCGACATGAAAAATAGGATTCATTCAGCAGAGAGAAGCACAACATGAAATACCCACCTTATCAGTGTAGCTATAAAAAAAAGAGTTGTGCATACGGACAGACATTGGCAGCAGACACAGAAAATAAAACCATTGATTTTTATGATTGAGGGAGCAGAGAAAGTGTTTTAATTCCTGTTATCATAGTTTGTAATAAATACTTCTTCCAGCCTCGACCATCTCCCACCAGAGAAAGCTATGGATGCATTTGCAGTGGCGTGCGGCTGGCAGACATCCCCTTCCATCTCACACTCACAGTGACAGCTGTGTGCAGCCCACACTGCAGGCAGACCTCCAAGCTGCTAGGAGATTGCTCAGGGGCAGCCATGAGCTATGTCTCTGAGCAAAGGGGTTCAAATGTTGGCAATGAGGAAAATATTTTTAGGAGGGAAGAAAAGAGGGTTTGATGCCTCCCATATCCAGCAACTATTAAGTGGGATGTTAAAGGAAGCAGAGTTCAGATCAATATTCAAGGAAAGTGTTTGTTATAACAACAGACGGGTTGTTTGCAGAGTAGCGAGCCCACTAGATCCATGCAAATGCTAAAAGGTGGTCAAGAATGCTGTGGAAGAGTATAGGCGGAGAAAGACCCTGACTCGGCTTGTTTTATCAGGAGATTTTATAGATGGCGGTTAAAATACTTTAAAGCTTAACTCAAGGAAGGTTGGGTAGGGACCAGCGGGGCCAGATATTCATGGGTTCCTAGAGGAACAAGTGAGGTGGCCCAGGTAGCCAATGGAGAAGGGGACTAAGATCTCTCTCCTCCAGCTCCCTCTCACAGTGGTCCACTAATCTGCACTTGGGCTGCAAACAACCCAGACTTCAAGGCTGAGTCATTCAAGAAGTCACAAACTTCCATCTCGTCCTCATGCTCAAAAGAGTTTCTAGAAGTAAGGTGAAGAAAATTCCCAAGGTTAACCGAGTGGCCCTTGGTCCAGTCATTTTTTCCTGAGAGTGCTTTTTATTTCTACATTGAATTCAACATCACAGTCAATGGTCCTTGAATGCAAGCTTGCAACAAATTGTCATGACACTTTGTCAGGTAGCCCCAAACGCCATGTAGCACATCAAGTGGGTTATGATTCTGCCCACTATTCCCAAAGACATTCCTTTGTACGTTTTCTGAAGCCATTCGGCAAACATTTAGTAAGTCCACTGTGTGCCAGGAAGTGTGCTCGGCCCTGGGGACCCAGAGGCAAACGAAGCCAGGAGCGATGGTCAAGTGAGAGAAGAGCAGAGAAGGAAACACAGAGCCTCACCTGTGGGATTTTGCTGTTCTTCTGGGAGAGGTGCTGTCTCACCTGGAAAGGGAAAGGAGTAGAATTTCTGCAGGTGGAGAAGTTGGCGCAGGATGTAATAGGAGTTGATATCTGTAGGGAACGATGGAAAAGGTGAGTTTTCCAACATGGCAGCAGCTGGCAGTGCAAACAGCAGTAAACCTGCGGAAGTAAGAAGGGTTCAGAGGAGGAAAGATCTGCTACAACAAGCATAAAAGTTTGGATTTTATCCTGAGAGTCAGGGGGATGTATGGAGATCCTCAAGCACAGATTCAATAGAATGGGTGGGGGGGGGTGGTATTTTAATTTTTCTGGGGAAGCGAGAGGATGGGCCAGAGAAGAAAGGAACAGGAAAATACAACTCTGTGTTATGATTTAATCTGCCTCACTTAATCCTGATATCACCACCATGATTTCCTGTCCCTCCCTTGACAGATAACCCACAGAGACGTGGATCCGATTCTGTACTGGAAAGACTCCATGGTGTAGCCCAGGCTTGAATACAGCTCCTTTACTCACTGGCTGTATAACCTTGGAAAAGCCACTTAACCTCTCTGATTCCTAGTTCTCTCAATGACAAAGAAAGGACAGCTGCTTCCCAGGGACATGGGGAAGATCCTGAGACTTGGATGTGAAAGCTCTTGGGAAATCACCGAGCTCTGTGAAAATGCTAATTTCATTGTCCTCTTGTTACCCTGGGATAAACAGGGGTTATCATTTCCCCGGTATTCACTTTGCAATTAGGGGGCCCACCCAGATTTGGATTCCATTTTTGCATTGTGTTATGTGAGTCTCAATAATATATCTTTAGACAAAATTGTACCACGTAGAAGAAAGTGCCTGTCATTCTGTACTTACTGATACTTCTATCCCCAAGCAATTGCGATTGTGCCAAACCACACTCTGCCCCTAGAGGGAGCTCATCCTTTAGCATCAAAAAGTCATTTCAGCTCAAACTCTCAAAACGAGCATCATCTGTGAAGAGAAATAGAAAGCCCGGGACCGTTGGTTGGTTTGGTGGTGATGGTGGTGGTGGTGATGGGGTGTGTGAAAGACACAAAGAGAGAGAGAATTCTAATCATTATTCATCATTAGTACAAGAGTAAAATCCCTACAGTTAGACATGCTGGAGTTCAAATCTAGTGCAGCCGTTTCCTAGTACATGAACTTGGACTGGTGACTTAACTTTTCTGCACCTAATTTCTTCATCACGCCTACTGATGGTGATGATTATGTGAGCTATTAGACATAAAGTGTCCAGCAAATACTTAGCACAGAATAGAAACTCTGTAAGTCTTAGAATCCTTCCCTTTCCCCTTTTTGTTACAAATAACAAAAATGAGGAATATATTTAAGTGAAACTGAAAGGCAAACAGGAGAAAACAGAGTGGAATGAGGCACAAAGGGATGGTGAATGGGTTGGTGTTAGGCATGGGCATTCCTCACTCTCACATCTGCTGAGTGAAGGCATCCATACACTGTGTGGATACTGTTTTATAAGCCCCACGGCTAGGCAAGGCAGTCACGAACAGATGGGCAGCTAGGAGTAACTGCAAAATGAAGTGGGCATATGGACAGCAAACTATGACTCCCTCTCCTTCTGTTGGACCCATTTCCCTCAATTTTGGAGTCATTACCCTGAAGTGGGAGGGGGAAATGTCATTTAATCGATTTCATGTCACCCTGTCTTTTATTTCTAAAATCACCATATCAATCCTGCCTTGTAGTTCCACAGAGCCTTCTCTTAGTATTCTAGCAAGTGGCTCCGCTAAAAGCCGCGTTGAAACCATGCCAACACACCTATTGGAGAAAAGAAGATCCGAGTCAAACGACCAGGTCCCCTTGACCGAATTCCAAATATCAGATGAGGTGATTTGCCTCTCTGAATTAACCCTTTGGTTACTAAACCAACAGAATCAACTGGATCTTTTGATTTCTCTTAGACACAGGGAAGAGGGAATTCACATGTATTACGCATCCTCGTGTGCCGGGCTGTGTGCTAAGCACTGCTAACCCTCTCACGGAATGCTTACCACCATATAAGGGAGTGGTGCTTGTCTCTGCTTTACTGATGGCAGGTGCCTAAGGCGCAGAGAGGTTGGATAACTTGCCTGCATTCAGACAGCTAAGTGTGTGGGAGCCCTTCTGTGCTACACACCAAAGTGGGAGTTTTTCCAGCAGGTATACACTAAAGACAATAAAAGCATCTCTGAAAGCACCGTCTTTAAAGGTCCCTGTATGGTATACCTCCTTTTTTTTTTTTTTTTTTTGTTAGCTCTTAGCCATCTCAATTTCTAAGTCTTTCTTGAGTTTTTTATAAAACTGCTTCAATTTAATCAACCCTCAAAGAATCTTACCCTTTTTATTCATTGGGACAATATCCCACAAAAGATAAAAATTGCAAAGAAACTGAAGCTGAAATTGACTTCACTAAGGACACTCATTTGGCAAGTGAGGGTTCTGGACATAGAAGACAACTTTCTCTCGTGCATAAACTGTCTCTAGACTGAGCTAGAAATGTTCCGCAGTGTTCTGGTCTTCGGAAGAGAGAACCCAGGAGTCCAGCCTGGCACTGGAGAGTCACCCTCAATGCTTGCCTTCACTCTCATCTCAATACTGACTAAACATGTCTTAAACTAGTCACCTCATCTCTGTCTGCACTGCAAAGGCTCCAGGTCAGGCCCCCGCCAGCTCTTGGTTAGATCCCAGCAAAAGTCAGCCATCTGCCGATACAAGCTCCAGTCTTGCCTTATCAACCCAACTCCTCATAGTCAACAAAGGGATCTTTTCAAAATAAATAATTCCATCAAATCACATACCTAATGAAAATATTACAATAACATCCCTTACACCCAAAGGAAGCCAGAACCCTTTAATCCGAAAAATACTATCTTTATATTAGGACCCAGGCTATCGCTTTAATTTCATCAGTTCCACCAAAGACCACCCCCTTCCCCAGTCAGTTGCTTAATGAGACAAAATAGGATTGTGTGTATTGATAATGTTAAGACATTCTCCATTTTTTCCTTTTGGTAATGGAACACTTGAGTTTTAGCTGAGCACAAGGACTCCCTTACAGCTAGGTATGACCATGTGACTAGGTTCTGGACAATGGGATGTGAGGAAACGTGATGCACGGTACTTCAGTGTATGTCATTGAGAGAAAGCTTTTTGTTCTCCACTTTCTACTCATTCTCAGGATTGAGAAAATGCACCTGTTGATAATAAACCAGCTTTGATCATGCATGTGAGGACAGCACCCCAAGGAATAATAGAGCAACAGGGTAAAGGAACTTGGGTCCCTGAGGGTTTATAGAGCACACAACTATTATACTTGGTTTGGGTTTCTTTGGAGAAAAGTATTTGAGTGCATGGATTTTAGAGGTGATTCCAGGAAACACCAGTAGAAAGTATGAAAGGGAAACAGAAATGTACATCACCAAGCCATTACCACCATGGGCAGCTGGAGCTCAGTCACAATGGGAACACTGGGAGAGTGTGTAGAACATGACCCAGAGCTATCCTCCCCAGGGGAAAGGGAGTTGGGGTATTTGTACAACACCTGCAGAAATTGATAGAGATATTAAAGAGAGAGGGTATTCACTCTGTGGCACCTTAAATCTACCTCACTCCAGGCAAGGAGTGTCCTGGAGGCAGAGAAAGACCTCCATAGGCACAGGTGCTAGAAGGTGGATGGTTTGAGTGCACAGAAATGATGAGTGTGGAGGGGATTTGGCCACCTTACAGTACAGATTTGTCTGCTACACTCACCTGCCTTTCCATTCATTCGTTCTAGCTTGTACTTTCATGAAAGAGAAAAATAAACCTATTTTCTTAAGTCACCATTATTTAGTCTCTGTTATGCATATATTTCTGTCAACCAACAGTAGTGTGAGACTGCCTGCGTGCCAAGCCCATCTCTGCCACATACCAGATACAAGGAACTGAACCTCTTTGACCCTCAGTTTCTTCTTCTGGAAAATAGATCTACGTACAATATTCCCTCATAGGGCTCTTTTTTGAGGGTACCTGGAATGATATATGCAAAGCTCCCAGCACATTGCCTGGCCCAGAGTGAGCCATCTGCTATTGTTTCACTTCTAGGAACCATTTTGAAAAGATACTCTCGAGCCCTGACCTGTGTGGCTCAGTTGGTTGGGCATCAGCCCGCAAAGCAAAAGGTCATGGGTCCGGTCCCCGGTCGGGGTATGTAAGAGGGGTAACTGATTGATGTTTCTCTCTCACATTGATGGTTCTCTCCCTCTCTTTCTCCCTCCTTTTCCCTCTCTGTAAAATAAATAAACAAAATTGGAAAGGAGGGAGGAAGGGAGGAAGGGAGGAAGGAAGGAAGGAAGGAAGGAAGGAAGGAAGGAAGGAAGGAAGGAAGGAAGGAAGGAAGCTGTTCTTGTAGCTGCCTTCATGGGCCACGTCATCTCCAGAAGTGGTGCCTACAAAGGCAGAGCACGAGCACGATGGGCAGTCCCAGTGCAGTGCCAAACAAAGAATGTTGTTAGCAAAGGCTCTGTCTGCAGACATGCTGTTCCCCAAAGTGAAAAATAAATTAGGAGCTGAAGCCAGAGTCAAATATCAAAGCCAACTCTAAGAAGAAAATGACCAGAAATGAGACTGGACTACAGGGAAGAGAGGAGAGAAGAGGGGTGAGATACAGCACTTCTGTAGCTTTCAGCATAGGTTCCCTAGCTCGCTGAGCTTCTCTGGTCCAAACATCCATCTGGGCAGGAGGGAGCCAGTGCCACCTTACATGTGAATGAGCAGAAAGGTTGCCCTGGCTGTGTCCTGGCTCAGTTCCCAGCTCTGCTCAGTTAGCAACACAGAGGAAAGCACCATCCCCAGCATGCACCCTGGATATCTGCAGACTGCTCATCCACTCACCATTTCCCCTCCCCATCCTCCCAGCACCCTTGGGAGCAGAGGACATGCCCCCTGGGCCTGGAAATAGCAACTCCTGCCTTTGGAAGACTGGTCAATGGGAACCAGGAATCATTAACAATCAAAGGGTTGTCCAAGGTAAATATCTGTTGACTCCTGATGGAGTCAAGAGAGCAATGACTAAGAGCAAGTGCTCAGTCATTAAGATTAGTTGAAATTGAACCCAGGGGGTTATTATTTTAACTGCCGCTCTCCACGGGTGCTATCACACATGCAGAACTGGCCGTTAATATTAATTATTCAGTCTGCTTCTCTGGAACACTTTCCTGAGCCAGGCTTTGTATTAGCCCAGGATCTGAGAGACTAGGGGATGGGCTCCTTGACTCCGACTAAATCATGCCAAGCTTAGGGCCGTGGAGCAACCAAACAACTTCAAGTATGTGATCAGCCAGTGATGTTTAAACATTGACTGATAGGAATTAACCTGAATCTGTAAATTTGCAGTTTCCTTGGCCACATGCCCAGGGTCTTAACCCAAGAAGGACCTGCACTTTTTTTCAATAGACTTTATTTTTCAGAACAGTTTGAAACTTATAGGAAAATTGAGAAGATAGTACAGAGAGTTCCCATATACTCTTTCACCCAGTTCCCCCTACTACTACCTTACATCTGTATAGTACATTTATTAAAAATTTATGACCCAATATTTTCCAGCTTTATGGAGGTATAATTGGAAAAAATATTCACGAACATTAATAATGGGCTAATGTCTACCAGAGATTTAATTTTAAACGCATGGTCTTGAAGGCCTCTTAGAAGAGGTGATTATCTTGAGCAAGGTCTGAAATGAAATGAGAAGTCATTCAGAAATTGGGGGAAAGAATGTTTCCACCTGAGAGAACAGCCAGTGCAAAAGGTCCTGAAGCTGGGTATGCTCGGCTTGTCCAAGGACAGCAAAGCTGTCAGAGGGGCAGAGTGTTGGGAAGCTGAGAAGCCTCAAACAGAGGACATTTAATCTAGGCCTTAGAAGATGAATAGGAGTTTGTCAGACCTAAAAAGGGATAGACCACTCCAGATAGAAGACACATCAGGAGCAACGATAATGTGGGAACAGAATGAAACTACACAGTTGGGTTGCTTGATAAAGTATAAACAGTTCCATCCACACTAGTCGTTACTATGACCCACCAAGAAGGAAGGTAGAGAAGCAGTCGGGATAGTAGAACAAATGGTAAAGAAAGTTGAAGAATCCGGGAGGGAGCTTTGCTAGGAAAAATAAACTTTGTGAAAGATGAAAGGAAACCAGTGACAAAACATTGGCATTAATAACAGATGCAGCCTTCATCTGACAAGTCCTTTTGGTATTCTAGAAGCACTGGATTAATTTGTAGAAATTGTAAGTACTTGATCAATATCGTTTTGGTTTTTGGTTCTGCTCCCATTGCTACTGCTTCCACTTAGAAAAATCACCAGAAAACTTGAGGAGAATCACGACAGGAGCTTCATCATCACACTAGAAATTAGCCTGATGAGGTATGTATTATTCAGGGCTCTCCAGAGACACAGAACAAGTAGGAGATCAGATAGATAGATAGACAGATAGATAATAGATGGATAGACAGGTAGACAGACAGACAGATAGATAGAAGATGCATAGGTAATGAGGAATTAGCGTACGTGATTACGGAAGCTGAGAAGTCCTAATCTGTCACATGCAAAATGGAGACTGCCCCAGGAGCTCCGGTGGTGTAATTTAAGTCCAACACCCAGGGTCTGAGAACCTGGAGCAGCCATGGTATAAGTCCCAGTCTGAGGGTAAAATACTGATGTCGCAGCTCAAACAGTCAGGCAGAGAGAGAGATTCTCCCCTTTCTTCCATCTTTTCATTCTATTCAGGCCCTCAGTGGTTTGGACAAGATCCACCCAAACTGGGGAAGACATTGTGCTTTGCCGAGTCCACTGACTCTAAAACTAATAGCATCCAGAAACCCTCTCAAGGAAATTAGTGGTTAATCAAGGCACCCCAAGGTCTGGTCAGGTTGACACATAAAATGAACTATCACAAGATGCTAGTTCCCAAAAAAGACATATCCAAGTCGACCCGTCCTTTAAAACCAAAGTTGACAGTTCTGGGCTCAGGAAAACCAGAAAAATCTATGTTGACCCTCCAGGGACCCATCTCTTCACACTTAGAAAAATTAGCAAGTGGTTATCTTTATGGAGGCACTAGAATATGATGGTTAAGAGCCTAAGACAGATCTGATTCACGTCATCTCTACCATTTACTACTTCTGTATCCTTAGACAATCACTTCCCCATCTCGGCCTGCTTCCTCATCTATAAATTGGAAATGATAATGATAACAATATCTTCCTCAAAAAGTTGTGGTGAGAATTCAAGGAGATAATGCATGTAAAATACATAATAAATGTTAATTATTATATATACATTTAAATGTTATTATGGAGAACCTTATTATAGTTAGGAAACAGTTGGTGGAAGGCTTGAGATGAAAATGTGTGGCGACAGGATTAAACTGTAGATATCCAAGTTGTGACCAGAAGGAGAAAAGAACCCCACTCTGTTAAGCACTAACCATGTGAGGGACACGCTGAGACCCTTTCAAGCCTTTGTCTCATTCACTCCTCACCACTCTCTCTGAAGAGTGAATTGGGCATTATAGTCTTCATTTTTCAGAGACTAAGTTTCAAAAAAGTTCAGTCATTTGCTCAAGGTCACATAACTCCTAAGTGGTATTCTTTTTCTGACTGTAAAAACCTGTTCTCTTTCCATTATGGCAAAAATGTTGCTGCATGTCACCGATATTCTTTCTGTTATTCTCAATGCTAAGGGTAATCACAGCACATCCGAAGTCGACTCTGGGCTCAACGGCCATTCATTCGAGGGCTAAGGGTGATTCTTGTTAATGAGGTTTTCAAGAAAGTCACGGAACTTACTAGCAATGTAACTTGGGGTGAATTCCCTAAATTCTGAGCCTTTATTTACTTGCCTACAAAATGGTGATCAAATACCTTGCAAAAAATCCTAATATATTAAATGAGATTATATATGGGAAAGTACTTAGCACACTGCCTGTTTTTTTTTTTTAATCTGAATTTTCAAATCAGCCCTAATGAAATAGTTTGGAAGTCCCTTACCATCAGAAGCCATCGGAGTGTTAACCTAACTTCTAATAGCTATGGTAGGTGTAAAAAAATATTTAACAAATTCTTTGGGAGTATTAAAAAAGCAAAGGAGTTCATCTTTCTTTTTTCTAGCTTAAGAATAAACTGGGAGACAGTAGAAATTGAATTAACTTCGTAAGTCCCAATCTGTGAAGTGCAAAATCAAATATGATAAATTACTTATTTTTACCTACCAGGAAATGTGTTTCATTTACATGGTATGTCAGAATGAGGGGATATGCAAAAAAAAAAAGCACACACTGTATTTGTTAAAATAATATATATGTTAAGCTTGTTAGCTTTTAAAATCGACTGTTATTTGGGATTAATCCTAATACAGGTATCAAAAATATCTCCCAGATGTATGTCTCTCCCAACGTGTCCGATGATGAGACTCACCTGGCGTGCCGATTTGTCGGTTCCAGCCTGGGGGCGAGAAGCCTGTGCTTTCATGAGCGCTTCGAGGTATTCTTAAAACCAGGCAAATTAGGAAAATACTATTCCAACCCAACTTGCAAATTTCAAGATGTTTCACCTCCCCATGAGTCTACTAATTTTGGCCTCGAGTATTTTTGGCCAATGCAACTCCCAAATCATTAAACAATTCCCTAATGTGACTAACAATTAACTTTAATAAGGTACCGCTATAATTAATTTCAGAAAAGAGAGTAGGAAATGAAACCTGTCTGTCTCTCTGAACGGTGAAGAAGGTATTCCAGCTGCATGGCAAGGCAGAAGCCCACCTTAAGTAGAGAAGAGAAAGTGACACATGGAGACTCTTTGACCAAGTGATTTAAGTCAGGTCCTACCTGTCATCCAGGTAGGTGATTGGGTATTAATAACTCCCATCATCAAGCATTACCACAGAGCAGAAAGAGATTTAGTGATGGTGAAGAAATGATGAACAACTGAACCGAATGAAGTTAATAAACATAATATAGGACTTATTACAGAGCCGTTTTACAACATCTTTTTACTTAACATGTAGAGCAACTCTGTGGCAGAGTGATAATCTGAATTCAACTCAGTCTGGCTCCAAACATGTGCTTTTAACATTATACCACTTTATCCAAAGAACAGAGTCTCATCGGCTCTGCTTCAGTAGCCAAAGTATCCGTGACTCCTCCTTGCCTCAACCTAGAGGATTCTCATTCACATCTACCTGATCCCAGGCACTACTGTCTATAGCCCTGGAGACTATAAAGATGAATTGGCCCTGGCTGGTGTGGCTTGGTGTGATTCAGTGGATTGAATGCCAGCCTACAAACCAAAGGGTTGCCGGTTCGATTCCAAGTCAGGACACATGCCTGGGTTGCAGACCAGGTCCTCAGTGGGGGACACTCGAGAGGCAACCACACATTGATGTTTCTCTCCCTCTCTTTCTCCCTCCCTTCCCCTCTCTAAAAATAAATAGTAAAATCTTTTTTAAAAAAAGATGAATAGGGCACTGATCATCATTGCAGAATTTCCAGTCTGCAGAGATGTACTAGCCAGGATAATCACCCTAAGATCTCATGGTGCATTTCTCAGTGCTCTCACGGTATGAGAGGTTTTTGTTCACATGGAGTCAGGGATCTGGATCATTCCATGGAATAGTTCTACCACATCAGGCTCATCACCTCCAGTTACTCAGAAGAGGGAAAGTGTGCCAAGAATCCTGCAGAAGAATTGTAATGGCAGGCCCAGATTCGGCAAATACCATTTTCACCCATAGACTTCCCAGGAAGAACATATACAATCACAACTATCCAACCAGGCTCTGCTAGGGAAGTAATCAGAAAACAAAGGTATCCGTGTCCTAAGAGGTGAGTAGACAGTGATACCAGGTAAGAGGAGGGCCAGTTCCTCCAGCCCAGCTGTCCAGGAGAAGAAGGGGTAGCATTTCTGTCCTCGGAGGTCAGTCTCTGCATCCCAGAGCAGCAAAGCTAGTTCTCACCCACAAGGGAGCGAGAAGGCTGGACAAGCTCTCCTTCTATGTCAAGCTGAAGCTGCCTTGCCCAAGGGATGCTGCCCCTCATCAGACTCCTTGCCCCAGGTACAGGACGACTGCTAACGTGGATGATTCTCAGTGCCCTCCCCCGTCTTTGTACTTTCAGTGCCCTGGCCTTCCCCCCACCTGTGCAGCTGCGGTGGAGGTTGTTGATCTTCAGGATGAGATTAACAGGGAGAAGGGCAGCCTCAGTGCAAAGGTTCCTGGCTCTGATTCACAACCAGGACTAACAACAATAACTATAATGCCCAATACTTAAAAATAAGGCTTGGCACTCACCTCCAATACATTGTTGAATGCCTCTCTTTTCCACCCTTGACCTCTATCTCTCACTCTGACTTTCTCCACTGGATTGCCAGCACCTGTGCGTTATGGAGCACGAGAGAGCCAGAGATGGCTTTCTTCCTCCCCCCCACTCCCCCCCAGCCACGCATCCAGAAGCAGTAGGTGACTGGAGACGAGAGCAAGAGCTGGTGGGCAGAGTAGAAGGACCCACCACCTCTCTCACCTGACAGGATTGAAGCTGAGCCCAAGTCCGCCCTGAGCTGGGGATTAGAGAACAAACTTAGAATTGGGTAAGAGTGAAATTTTCATTGAAACCACATTGAACTTTTTGATACTCCAAAAATGAGTCTGTTCTGATATCTGAAATTGCTGGAAAAGCTAATATCTCTACACGAGATATTATCTAGGAATAAGAAAAAGGTTGCCAACAGAATTGGTTTAAAGAGCAGTGGTTGTGGAAAAAATACAATTATTTTTGGGTTTCACTCTATCAAGTTCAGCCTATTTGATATATATATTCATGGTTCAGATGTGCTCAGATGTAAGGCATGCTAGAATCTTGGGATAGACAGTGTTAAATGTGGATTCTGAGCTGGAAGAAGAAGCCAGAAGACAGTGCCACAGGGAAGGAATCTGGGGAAGCTAACCTTGCCCAGAACAATGCTGGTGTGGACCAAGATGTGGGCCCCAGCCCAGCCCCCAAAGTCTGGTTCCCCACATACCTGAGTTGGGCTGTCTGACCACTCAGGAAAGTGATGCAGTGACGGGAGTCTAAGGCTCAGAGCTCAAACACTCAGGACCCAAGAGGTGGTGGACCCAAATCTGGAGGGTCTCAGATGATGGAGAGGGGACCAGGCATATTCCTTCACCTGGAGGAAAGGGAAGTGCCAAAGGGAGTTAAGTGGGGTATCTAGGTTCCAACCAAATTTACTGAGGCTCAGAGAGGGACTTCCAGCCAAAGGCGGGAATGAAGAATTTGAAAGTACAACTAGTAAAGTACAGGGTCCAGCAGAAGCAATGCCTGTTTGAGTGGGGTTGGTAGGGTAATAATATGGGTGTAATAATTTATAGTTTTAATTTGAACATTTCGCCTAAAATGTCATATGGTGTGCTTGAGTGTGATATTGTTATGTTACAGAATTACATGCTTATGATTTTGTAATAAAAAGGGGTGTTATTTGTGCCAGACCCTGAACTTTAATTAAGGCAAAAACCAGCCCCATGGATGGAGTCAGAAGGGCTCATTATGTGCAGAGACTCAGCTCCATGAGTTGGCTTCCTTACAGCCACCCCTCCTCTCTGCTCAGCTCCTGAATGGGTTTAAATTTCCTCTGTTTTCACAGTGTTCTGTGCTTCCCTGCCATTCAGTCCTTATCATACTGTAGTGCAATTGTCCCCTTACTTTTCTACCTCTTCCACAGGGCCTGGGGAGAGTCTGTCTGAGGACAGGGATTCAGTAAATGTTTCAAGGAGTAAATGAGTGAAGGCAGGAGGGAGTGAGGAGAGAAGGAGGAAGAATGGGGGAGGGAGGGAGGGAGGGAGGGAGAGAGGAAGGAAAGGGGGGAGAAAGGAGGGGAGGGAGGGGGAACAGGAGGGACTGGCTGCATAGGTACCGTGAACTATCTCCTGGTAGTACACAGGTTCAAAATTTGGTTAGCACCAAAAAGACTTTAACAGGTGGGTAAGGAGGTTGATCAAGAAGGGACCATGAGTAGTGGCTAGCTGGTGGAGCCCAGATCTGGAATAAATATTGAATTCATTTTGTTAAGAGAAAGCAGTACAGGAGCTTTCTCAATCGTAACAAGTTCAGGACTTCAGGAAGGAGAGATCCTGTTGGGAACACAGTGGGAAGTTGCTGAGGAAGGCAGAGCTCCGGGAGACAAGAAGGCAGCTGATACTGTCATCTTTCCCCAGTGTTTCCCAATTGACCCTGGAGTGTTTGCAGCACAGGGGCCATAACAAGGCAAGTACATGTTCTGTGTTAAATAACTCGAGGACAGCCATTCATCAATGGTGCCTGGCACTGCGGCACTACAACTTGTAGACAGAGATAGCGTGTCCAGGGGGCAAAGATTCAGCTCCTACTGAATCTAGTTCCCACTGAATTAGAGCTACAGAAGAATAATGTCACTTGGGAACATATGCTAAGCACACCTTCCCAATAAGATTCTTTAAATTAAAAGGCAGTGTTTAAATCAGAGTGAATATATCAATATCAATGAGATGCAATCAAGTCCAACTACCAGAGGAACACATCAAACCCCAATTGCCATTTGCATCCATAAAACTACGGACAGTAACACTGGACAGACAAGCGGAGAGTGGACAGACATCACACCCAACAAAATTTCAGATCTCCGAGCCCCATGCCAAGATTCTGCCAAACCTTATGGCATCCAAGAGATGGGAGTTAGATAGAAAAAGCATATGGCTTGGGGGGGGGGGGGGGGGGGAGGAACTGCACTGGAAACAGACTTGCTTTTCCAGAAGAGGTCTGCTTCAGCATCAGACTGTTGAGAAGAAAATATGCTGCTTGAAGCAAACAAAAAAAAAATGTCCTTCGTATTGCCTTTTAACACCAGGAATCGCGTCCTGGAAGGTGGGCTGTGTCCACTCTACAATTTGCACAGAGTGCAGACGCCTGGAGGGGTGCACACCGGAAATGTGATCTGCAGGAATCAAGGCCTCCTTGGGTGCTGTCAGAGGCATCTGGCAGAAGTAACTTGATTACATGATTCAAGACCCACACTACATGTTTTGCAAGTATAATTTTTTTTTATTATTTCTTAGAGGGTAAAAAAAAGTACACACATAAAATTAAGTTTTGGCATATTTTTAGTGTTTTTGCCAACTGTTACATAGGGGTGGGGGGAGTCAGCTTTGGCGCTTTAAATTATGTATAAAAAAACAAGTGGTCATAAGTAATTGGAAAAGAGAGAAGGGAAAGAAAGCTATCACAGAAAGCCAAAAGGCTATTACTACTGGGTGAGGAAAAGCCACTCTAGGAATTTCAGAAACAGATGAATATGGAGCTCAGAGAACTGGGTCAGGCATACCATATCCAAGCAACAGCCTGTCCTTCTGTGTTTAACTTGAGACTAGGCCATAAATGTAACAATAGTTAGACACTGTGCCCAAGGGCATTCCTTGGCTCAATAAGAAATGTGACATTAGAATTAATTAAGGGTTTTGGAGGACCTACAGTATGTCTGCTACTATGCTAAATGTCATAACCATGCACTTTTTAAAATCCTCATAACAACTGTGAGGACATAGGGATTATTGTTCCCAACTTCCAAGTGAGGAAACTGAATGAAAGAAAAATGATACCACCTTCCCGATGTCACACAGTGTCCTGGCACATTGGGATTGGCCAGGGCAGGGAGTGCCCGAGGTGGGAGAGTAGGGCTGAGCTACAAAATCAACAGAGGGAAGAGCGAACCAGGCACATCCACAGCAGGGACATGTGAAGTTCTGCCCAATCTGGCCCCATTTGCACTTCATCCACCTGTTGGGCTGACTTCCTCTAAAGTACCTTGAATGCTCCAAAAAGCTTCTGACACTAGGAAAGCTGACTCGGGATTCAAACACATGTAGGGATGACAACGATGATGGTGATGGTGATGGTGATGATGGGGATGGAGGGGAGGAGCAAGAGGAAAAAGAAGATGGATAATGGATGATGATGAAGACTGGTCATGAGCATGATGATGATGGTAATGATCAATGATGAGACTGATGATGAAGACTGATGGTGAGAATGATGATGATGGTAATGATCAATGATGAGGATTAGGATGACGGTGAGGGTAAATAAAGCAGTATCATCTATGTGCCAAGCATTTCTACATACTTTAAATCCTTTATCTCATTTATTCTCACCATAACCTTGTGAGGCAGAGATTATCATTATTCTCCATGTAACACATCAAGAATGAAGGCTCAGAGGGAATGAGTTCTCTAAGGTAACATAACTTGTAGGTGATAAAGCTGAAACCCAAATTCAGGTCTAGAGCTTCCAAAGGCCAAGGTTTTAACCAGTATGCTGGATGGCCTTCTGATAGAAATTTAGCCACAAGCCCAGCCTGGATCTAAAACCCCACACTGCCCCTCAGGAGGAGTTTCATCAAAGTAACTCCCAGGGTCATATGCAAGTATGAAGTGCTATGACCATGATTTTGTTATTATCACTGCAAACACATTCAAAATGTTTGCCTTTTAAATTTTGATTATTTTTTGTTGTTGGACAGGAGTTTTTCATTTTATGGGCCCAAACTTGGAACCCTTTCTCCTAAGATTATTTTCTGTGGCTTCAACGCTTGGTGAGACATTCTGCTATAGAGGGAAAAATGATAGCAACTCCCATTTACTTTTGTCTTTTTTCTGGCTCGACATTCTCCTAACTATTGAACCCATCTGGAATTCATTCTGATGTATGGTAGTAATCAAATTTTAGATCCACGGGTCTAGCTAACACTATTTCTGACAAAAAGCCTCCTTATTGCCTCTTCCTGCAATTACTATCATGAGATAAGCCATTCTTCTCTCAAAACTGAAGTCTTCCAAATACTCTTCCAATAATTTGAAATCCTGCCAATACATCTATGAGTCTCAATCTTCTTAAACTAGGTATAGGTAATTCAACATTAAACTTGTTAGCAAATACATTCGACCAGAAAAAAGGACTGGCTAAGATGATGACTTATAGCAAACATTTGATGTCTCCACTCCCAAATTTCCACGAAATACAGGTCAGAATAAGAAGAGGAAATCTTCTTAAAAATGCTTTTATGAAATAGATTTACTTCAAGAAGCAGGAGAAATTTTGAAGCATTTATGAGTCATTTTCTCAGCAACATTCAAGAATATATTGCATCTACGAAACTAAAGCAAAGTGTCATGAAGATATAATAATTTGAAATCAAGGAGGATTGGATAGAGATGAAAACAAACTGTGGAATTAAAGCCGTAATTGACACAGATAGATACTGAAAAGAAATCAAATTACCAAGTAGAAGAGAAATGAGAAATTTAAAACTTCAAGCAGAAAAAATAAACATGTTTTAATGTAAGACAATATGAAGGATCTATTAAGGAGATTCAGTCTATGTATGACCCCAGCATCCATAGTATTCCAGCCTTTGTAACAGATTTATTGACATATGATTCACATACGATATAATTTACCCATTGATTTTATAATTGAACGGTTTTTAGTCTATGTACAGAGAAGTGCAACCACCACCATAATCCAATTTAGAGTATTCTCATCACCTCAGAGAGAAACTCCATACCCATCGGCCACTAAGCTCCTCTCCCCACCCCAGCCACTAGTAGAGGTAACTACTAGTGTATTTTGTGTCTCCATGGATTTGCCTATTCTGGACATTTTAC
>VMDR010004613.1:0-58380 GCA_007922815.1 Macrotus californicus
CACAAAGGCAATCTTTCAACTCTTTTGCCGCCCGTCTTTAAACTGACAGAGAAAGAAATTTCCTAAGGATGGCAAGCCTGGTCCAGGGAGGCCCACTGCTCATAGTTAGATGAACAGAAAAGACCAAAAAAAATATTATGTTCCTCAAAGAGTTTCAAAGAGGACAATCTTCCATGAAACTGCCCTGTCTAGGAGCCTGATCAAAGTTGTGACAAGTGGTAACCAGAAGTAACCACTTAGACTTTTCTCTTAAGATCAGGGTCCTTCTCTCTCTCTGTGCTCTTGGGATCATTCCATCCCTCCTCTTTAGATTCTAGGCACTATCTCAAGAGAGTGGATATATTTTGAACTAATGTTCTTTCTTTCCATCATCTTGTGTTGTTTATAGAGCTGCAATGTCTATAAACTAACAATAACTAAAATTTTATAATATCAGGCATTGTCCATGTGTATGCATTACACACAAACACACAGACAGAAACTTTACAGTATTGCTTACTGCCTAATGTGAGGTGTAAGCTCAAAGGGCCCAGAGAAGATCCTCTGATGAGTTAAGGTTTTTGTTGTGATTTCACCCTACAGTAACAATAATAAATAAATACTAGTAATCAAAATTGCCATTAAGGACGCTTGGTCAGATATCTTATGGCATAATTATACAATGGACTATTTTTTATCCAACAATTGTGCTTACCACCAAAAACAGAAATTTCTCCATTATGTTAGAATGTGCTAAAAAATATCTGTTGAATTAATTTGTTTTTTATATACCTTATAATATTGATGTTACTGGGGGCATCTGGCAAGATCTCTGTGGAGTGAGGAGGGAACCCCTAAATGGCACAGGAGAGCCTGTCTTCCCCTGAGAAGGGAGTGGTCAGAAGTGCCAGATGTGATGGGACCGAAGCCCCAGCCAGTGAGATAGATTTGCATAGCCCTGGGTAAAGGTAACAAACTAGCCAGCTTGTGACTGCCGGAGGAAGCTTGCACAGAGTATGCATGGGCTGGAGAAGTCACAGCAACACTGCCCCAAGCAGTTTGCCGTGGTGGTCAGAGGGAGGTGCAGACCTGCCTGTCTAGCCAGGATTGGCTAGACAAGCGGGCTGCTTCTGGAGTGTATAGGATTTGGAGCCCAGATTTTTAAACAGAGGGAAGGAGCCTCAGATCCTTCTGGTTCCCCTTGGTGGCCTGATCAGGGACCCAAGAGTTCTCAGGCCGGCAGACCCTGAAGACTACGTAGTCTGGCAGTGATACTGGGCCCCTTTCGGTGTGAGAAGCTGTGTGTGGGCAACTGGCACTGTGCTGTACCGGGTTCCTGCTTGGTCAGGCTCACAGATGCATGGGCTGGCCAATGGCCAGGGAGACAAGGCACAGGTGCTGGGCGGGTGGGCAGGAGTGGAGGAAAGCGCAGCAGGCAACAAATAGGGCTCCAGTGAGTGCACAGAATCCAGAAAGACCCCTGAACACAGACAGCAACTGCGAACTGCTAAAACTGCCTGGATGGTCATGCTGCAGCCGCTTGTTTTTCCCGAAGACCAGTACTTTAAATGGCAGAAGGAATTCCAGGCATGGCTTAAAATTGATCTGGCAAACGGTTGTGGAGTTATTTGTCTTTGGGTGTTTTAGAGGGAATGGGCTCTGAGGCAGAAGCCTGTCATTCTTCCAAAATTGTGTAACGTTTGAATAAATGACCCCTTTCCTTTCTCACCAAACCTCTGCCTCCAGAGCTGCCTATTAGGCAGCCGGCAGTAGAACCCCACTTCCTGTTCAGTACCATTGGCATAGTGCTATATATACAATTTACATGCTGTTTTTTCTATTTATCACCATGAACATGTCTATGAACTTTCTTTGAAAACGTGACTATTAAGTGACTACATAAAATTCCATTATGTGTATAGGGAACCTATCCGTGTGGGATGTGGCCTGTGACTCAGCTCTGGTTCTGAACACAGTCCAGACGCGTGTGGTATGCAGGGGACATTCGTGGATAGGTCTCCAGTGGGGAATCAGGCATGCATTATCCCTAGGCCGCTTTGAAACTTGCTCTTGCGAAAACTCCCTCACCTGGGATGGACTGCAGAAGTTTACTATGACTTGTGATAGACTTCCCAAGGACGAATGGAAACAGCCTTCTCTCCTTTACATTTGTAAATGACCTTCCTCTTTGAAGCAACTGGCAACATTCTTTCCTTTGTTATCTGTAAAGGGTATCCACCCAAAGCGAACCCTGGCATAGTTAATGAGAACCATCCTGGATGTAGTGTACCTATAGTATCAATAAAAGCCTGTTGAGGCAGGAGTGGAGGCTTTTTTTCTCTCTGAGAGATCAGCCACAGACATCCCTTTTCTCCACGGGATTCCTTTAGTCTGCGTGAATTTGTTCGTCACTTGTCCAGGGATATAGGACAAGCATTCCACAACAACATGCTGTCCTGCTGGACGGGACTGCGACATATGTGTCAGTAAACAAATTAGGATAACTATAATAAAATACATTATACTGGTCCCAGGATAAAAATATAAATAGTATATTTCCCAGCTTTATTTCATTGTACTATATTGATAAATATTATCAAAGGAATTTTCTCTTAAAATTTACACATTCTTTGCCTTCGCCAGTGTGGTTCAGTTGGCTAGAACTTTGTCTCATACCTGAAAGGTTACAGGTTCAGTTTCTGGTCAGGGCACATGCCTAGGTTGTGGTTTGATCCCCACTCCGGACATGGGCACATGGGACCCCAGTCTGGACGCGTGCAGTCCCCAGAGGGTGCGTGCAGGGGGCAACCAGTCAATGCTTCTCTCGCATTGATGTTTCTCTCTCTGCCTTCCTCTCTGCTTTCCTCTCTCTGTAAAAGAAATGAAAAGAAAAAAATGTCCTCAAGTGAGGATTAAAAGAAAAAAAGATATACGCATCCATCTCAAACACCAAACAAGAAAACAGTGGTTTACTGCAAAGCAGGTTCCTAATTCTTGAAGACTACCAAAAAAGACTCCATTGTATTTTCCATGAAATGACTATATTTATATAGAATTAATTAGTTTTCATTGATATGTATGGATATATATAATTTTATAATTCAATTGATTAAGCTGTAATCAATTAAATTGTTGTATAGACTTATAGAATAAAATAATACATTTTTACCATATAATTTTTTATTTTATATATATTTTTATATTACCTTTTAGTTCTCTGATACCCCTCCCCCCAGCAATCACTACACTGTCATCCACGTCTAAGTCCTTTTTCCATTTTGCTCAGTCCCTCCATTTTTTCTGTAGAAAAAAGAGTGCAATAAAATGGCTTAACATAGGATAAATAAAATCAACATTTTCCTGAATAAAACAAAATAGTAAATGATGCCCTTTCATACTGAGCATATCATTTGAAACTTATAATAACATTATTACACTGGCATTTGAAAGACATCAGTCCATTTTTGGAAATAAAATACGGAGATCAGAAAAGTTAAGTGGCTTACACAAAGTCACATTGACAATTAGGAGAGTTTACCACTCCATCCTTCTGACACCAAATTCAATCAGTGAATGCACTACACCTGGTAGTCCGCCATGTACAGTTCTGTAATAAACAGAAAACATCTACAATGGTTTTACATAAGAAACATAAGGCATTTCTTGACTCCGTATAACCAGAATCCGTATATTGACATGGAGACATATCACGGTGTTGCTGTGGCTCTTATTTTTACCAGGTTGTCTGTCTGACACTCAGACACATGGAAATCCGAGGAGGAACACCTCTAATACCTCAACTACCAGACTGTGAGGAGGGTTATAAGGTTCTTGTTTCGCAGAACTAGAGAAAGGGTTCAGCAGAGCTGCTACATCTTGTTCTACATCCCAGAGTAAGGAACCATAGATGGACAGCTGGACAATGGGCAACACTCTGAAAACAACACTGCAAAATGGTTCTCTAGCTTCAGGAGATTGAAGAACCACCATAGAGAACTTTAAAATGCAGTGTGACCGAATCAGATCCTCTTGAGGTGAGGTTTAGAATCTACACTTTAACAAAATTCTTAAGGTGGACTTAATACAAATACCATTAGAAATAAATCTCTGCACCCACATTTTTTAAATATAAGCTGTTAGCCAAAGAGTGAAAAAATTTCAGAGTCCAAATATTCCACCACAAATGTTAACTGTCATATAATAGTGTTCTTTTAAACATGAACACCTCTGCCTAGCAGTTGTCCATCACTCACTCCAAGGAGAACATTAGCTATTAAATAGAAGCAAGCATCAACTTAGAATTCAGACACCAGCTTCTGACAGGCTGTGTGGCCTTGAGACTGTCAATATACTGGAGAGAAAATCCACCTGGACCATTGTACATAATGGTAATAGCAATGAAATGGGATAATAGAAGTAAGAGAGCATTGAAAACAAATTCCCACAGTAAAAGCAAAAAATATAACTATTATATCAGTTCTCAAACTCTGCTTTGTAGTAGAACCTGGGAAAACTTTCAAAATTTCTCATGCCTAGACACTGATAATTTTTTAAAACTCCCCAGGTGATTTCAATGTGCAGCCATGTTCAAGAACAGTGGAGTTACCAATCCTTGAATTTTTACCCTCCTTAAATGGCTCAATCTCGTTAGTGTTTACCAAGCATTTATAAATCACTGCTGTAAAAGCACTTCTCTGGGATCAGCTCCACTTTCACCATAAATCAGCAATGTTTTATCATGGGCATGGGCAGAGCTGTCAAATGGTTGTTTTCTGACCATCTTTCAACATAGATTCCTTTAGATACTAACTGGCTTGGATCAAGGAAATTGGCAACCACGTCAGGGGAGTCTCAGGGAAACAGCTGCCATACTGTACCTTGCCACAGGGGAAAGGATCAACCCTTCATTTCTGGGAATGCTTAGTCACAAACCACATGTCATCAGCCTTACCAACTGCTTAGTTCCATTTCCCTTCAGGTGAGACTGAGTCACATTTCTAGAGTGATGACAGCAATAGAAGATGGTGGAAAGAAGAAATGTGTTGCCAATATGGGTATAAGCATAGCTTATCTCACTTAATTTATTCAACACACATGCCTCTGGGTACAGTTAGTTCAGAAAACCATTAAATTATTCAGGCGCCAGTCTAGATAAGGTCTTTTACCTCATAAAATATTAATTTAGGTTTAAAGGAGGCAATGGTTTGTTTTTGATAGAGATCAGCACCTATCCCCAAATCTATCTTGAAATTAAAGAGAAGCATGGTACAACGGAGGAGCATGTTGAACCAAAATGACCGGGCAGAGACTTTATTTATCATTCTCAGCCTTCTGGTAATTTCAAAGACATTTGGACCTGCAACATTGCTCCAGTCTCCTTCAGATTTATCTGCACCAGAGCATCAATCTTACAATTCACTCCCTTCACTATCTGGTGGCTTAAAATCATCTCCAACAGCAATCCACCATTACCACCGCCATTAATCCTCATTGCAACATCACAAAATGGCAACTTTCTTTTCCATACTTTCTTAAAATTTAATTCTATGGTAGGAATGTGAAGAGCTGTATTTGAGAGTAGCTTTAATCTAGCTACGTAACTGTCGGTAGTTAACATTTTCCTCCTGAGTCTCATTTTCCTCATCTACAAAATAGAGCTAGTAATTCTGAATCACTAATGTGTTGGGAGTTTTCAGTGTTGTGTTAAAGTGAAGGAGACACTTTCTAAATTATAGAATTGTGACAGGTAAGATTATTATTATCTAGAAAACCCTGAAGAGGCTCCAGTGTGTCAGGATCGGAAACAAAATATCTCCTTATATGTGGCACTCTGTAGCCCCCTTTTGTGCAAGGAGAGGGTAGAATGATGTAATACACTATTATGGACTAAAAAGAGATTCTACAGAAACTAACTTTGCAGTGTAACACATTTCAAACTGATAAGGTCATGATGGGTAGTCACTCTCCAGGCACATAACTTTGTTAGTAAAAGGTTTACCTTGGCCTTCAGCAAGCCCTGTCCATTGTTTTGATGCAGGTTAACACACCTTTGAATAAGTGTAACTACTCTCAGAAAAGCATATAATCTTGTTAACTATTCTGTAATCCAATTTTTACCATGCTTTCTATCACCTTCCCTGTAATCTTCCTTATATTTCTTCCTAATTTAATTAGATTTTTTCCTAAATTTTTATTGATTGATTAGAGAGAAGGAGAGGAAGTGGAGAGAGAGAAATATCAATTTGTTATTCCACCTATTTATGCCTTTATTAGTTGATTCTTGTATGTGCCCTAGTTGGGGATTGAATTATAACCTTGGCAGATCAGGAAAATGCTCTAACCAGCTGAGCTGCCTGGCCAGGGCTCATCCTTAATTTTTTTTTTTAATTGTTGTTCAAGTACAGTTGTCTCTATTTTCCACCACCACTCCCCCGCTCCACCCATCCCCACCTCCAACCCTTAATCCTACCGCCTTTGGCTTTGTCCATGTGTCCTTTATACATGCTCCTTGACTTGACCCTTCCCTTTTTTCCCTCTTATCCCCTCTCCTCTGGTTACTGTCAGTTTGTTCTTTATTTCAAAGTCTCTGGTTATATTTTGTGGCTCTTTCTTAATTTTAAATGTATAAAAGAATCTGAAAAACTGTCATTCTCCAGAGCATTTGAAGTCTTGCTTCCCAGCAATTATCATAAGTTTGGACTCAAATAAATTCATAAAAATCCACTACAGATTTGGATATTTCTTATGTCAACATTTACTTGACAGAGTTGGCAGAATCCCAAAGACGCCCACTCAGGACGACCACCCTATCAACCTGGACTTGGTGTGAGGTACCAGCAACAGCCCATTGTGCCGGGCCTTGCATTAGATGAACTTAGGCAACTTTTCTCTCAGAATCCCAGACCTTCTTCATTTAAGTAGGAAATTCTGACTTAATTTGGGCTATTTTTAGAAAATATTTGAGGCGGATAAGGGTTGAGATAATCCAGGAAGAGAAAAAAAATAGGTGGCTGCTTTTAATTTCAGTTTTTTAATTGGATTACTTACTGAAAGTGTTGTGGGAGGCTCAGTTCTTGCCAAATCAGTAAAGAGTTACAGATCAGCAAGACTATTAGTAAGGAAGCAAAGTTTATCAGTGATTCGTTCTCATGGAAGAGACCTGGCCTAGCCCAGGTGAGTGAGAAAGGCATAAGCACTCAGTCTCTTGGTCCTGAAGACTAATATAATTTGTGGGGTGGGGTGAGGGAATTACATATTGATTTGGTGGGAGAATGTGGTGCATAGTCTTCCAAGGGAGCACATGACCTCCTAAGCATAAGTATAGGTGGAGGTCTGTTAACTCAGATTTTCATCTTGCTCCAGACCACCCCTTGTTATCCTGTTAAAAATGGATATGTGGCCTGAGGTAGTTAATAAAAGTTACTTATGAGCTTTTTCTGCAAGTACTATGGACCCTCTCCCATCCCTCCCCCTTCTCCTAAACTTCTACCTAACAAGAGTCTGAAAAACAAACAAACAAAATACTTTGCTGGTTAAATGAGAGACTGAACTTTCTTTAGTTCCAAAAAAAAAGGACACTTGCTTCCCCACCCTGAATAGTTAGGGGGCAACAATAGTTGATGCAGATCCCAGAATGTGGAGGTGGTGAAGGTGCAGGCAGCAAGACTCTCAGTGAGGTAATGCAACCAGTGCTGGGGAAGCCTGCCAGAGCCCCAGGAAGAAGGGCGAGGTGCCCCAAATGGATTCATCCCGAAAGAGAGGTCTGTGTCCTGGAAAGTGTTGTGGTTCCTGCGGCATCTGAGAAGCTCTTGTGGTCCCTTGCTCAGGTATTCTCGTATGATTAAGAATCTCTGGGAGGTTGTCTGAAGGAAAAATCAGGGGTGTCTAACCTTTTGGCATCTCTGCACCACACTGGAAGAAGAGTTGTCTTGGGCCACACGTTAAATGCATTGTGACCTATAAATCACAAAAATACCTGATAACGTTTTAAGTAAATTTACAAGTTTGTTTTGGGCAATATTCACAGATATCCTGGGCTGCATGTGGCCTGCTGGCCACAGGTTAGACACCCCTGAAAGGTGAGAAGTGGTCCTACAAGTATAACCACTGCATTTGGCTCCTCTGGAGATGTGCTTGTAAAAGCTGGTTTTCCCTACAAGTTTGTTTAGAGTCTACTGATCTCAAAGGAAAAACTAAAATGAACAAGGGAAATCATGCCTCTGAGGCTAACAAGCCCCAGGACCGTGCACCTCCCATTCATACTCAGATGGCAGAAATAAGGCTCTTTGATGCTTCTAAAAAATCTTTTGCAAGTACTATTGGAAAAACCCAGCAATAAAGTTATTCCCAATAACTAGGAAGTGTATTTAAATTGGCCTCTTGAAGCTTCAAAAAGAGGATTTAGATAAATGGATTAATCTATGATGTCATTTAGGTGTCAACCCAACTCTTTGAGGTATTAACAATGGCTGTCCTTGTTTTAAAAGGGGGAGGTCATTTGGAACTTGACTTGTCAAAGACATATAACTGTATATGCCTCCAAAACAAAATTTATATACAACTAGTCCTTTATAAACTGGTGAGTTTTTTTTCATGGCTAAAAGGTCTTTGTGTCTCTCTGAGTATGTTTATCTATATATCCTATAAGTGTGAGATAGTTTTCTACCTCCAGATGATATTGTTAAAATTAATTTAAAGATTGTGCATTCGAAAATTCTCAGAAATATTGAAACTAACTCAAATGTGTATCTAAAGCTAATCCTTAGTAAGTATAAGCTAGTTTATGTTTGTGGGTTTAAATAAAAACAGACATGTTTTTATTTTATTTGGGTTAACCAAAACATCATTAATTCCTGAGCATAGGTTTACTTACTTTGGTCTTGTGAAATGTATTTGTCAGTAAAAGAACTTATGTTTATAAAAGGTTATAAAATGTCTTCGTAGATCTTTCAAAGATCTAGTTAAAGAATGCTAATTGCTTGCTACTTAAATTTTATTGACAATTGAAGTTTTAAGGGTTAAAATTTTAATATAACTAGGAAGTACCTGTGGTGTCCCAGAAGGGCCCCTGGAACACCTCAAAAGATTTGTCTTTTATACCAGTTTGCATGAGAAGCATTGTAAAGTGAGCGGTGAGAAACTTCGAGGGTATATTGCAGGGCAGACAATGGTAGTAAGTCAAACAAATAGCTAGGGCTACGGGCAAACCAAGACAGCCACTTGGTTCTTTCAGTCTCCCTGACAAACCGCCTTTTTTTTCAATTTTTACATTCCTTTGTGAATCATAGCATATTTAAGCTGGACTTAGGTTCAATGAAGAAATTTATAAGCTGATATTATTGAAAGAAGACATCTTACGCTATTGCCAAGGTTTGATAAAGTCACTTCAAGAAAATGCCAAATTGGTAAACCGCTCTCTTTCACACCAAGCTTCCAAGAGACAAAGACTTTAAAGATCACTGATGGCCACTGGTTCTGCTTATTGGAAATGACATGAAATGAAAGACACTCTTCAGCCTTGTTGGAAGGGACCTTATCTGGCACCTAACTATGAATGCACATCTACCGTCTCTGACACTTGCCTCCATCTAAAACAGACATAAAAGTCTCCTATACCATAGGAGACTTAGGACCTATAGGATGAGAAGCCACTGACATCAGAGGCAGACAGCTATCCCAAGACATCAACAAGGCCTGTATACCTACGAATTGTTGAACTTAAAAATCAATTGTTTTATTGCCTTTCCCTGTCTGCTAAAGATAATAGTTACATTTTTTTTTCTCTATGTAATCTTATTAGCGGAAAAATGGCACCAGGCACTGGCGAACAATTAGGCCAGACCTTGGTTCAGCAACCTCAATACTTGAGTTTGGCTTGAAAAAATTCAGAGACAAGAAACTCAAACTCAAAGTTCATTAAGAAAGTTACAGAGATTGTAGAAGGGTCCATAGAGCTTAGGGAAAGAGGGGAAGAGGCGCAGATGTTCTCTGGAAAAGAGAGAGTGTACACTGGGTTCTCTGTCCTGGGGCCTATCTGGAGTCTGGAGTATCTCAAGAGAACATTCATCAGTTTTCCAGGGTTGTTCCTTTGTGGGTCTCCACTGATTGGTCAGGATCAGGAGATTGTTAGTCATTGAAGTTGGCCCTGACATCAGCTGTGGCATCACTCAGTCTGATTTTGCTGCTTCTCTGGGTCTGGAGCTGAAACACAGCTGAAGTCTAGATGTCATCTTCCAGGAGTCAATGCTTAAGGGAGTGGTCATTCAAAGGTTGATAGCTTTGACCATTATAGCCACCCAGGGCTCTCCGCCCTGGTAACCCTCTGTACCTGGGCTTTCATCCCTACGACAATCCAATTACTTCTAATTACTGAACATGGGTAAGATAACTTTTAGTAATCTTTTAATAGCTTATGTAAATGTTATATTAGATGCAAAATACAGAAAATGTGACAGATGGCAAAACTTGGATCATGATAGTTCACAGAATAGAAACGACTGTGAGGGTTTCTGCAATGAAAACCAAAAGATGGGACTGCCCTCCACTTACCCTTGCTTTCCCTTTTTGGGAGAATTTGGCCTCCCCTTGATATAGAAAGATCTGGTCAAGTCACTGGGGAGAAGTATGGAAGAGCAGTAGGAAGAGGTTGCCTGAGGCAATGGCAGCAGTCTAGGATGGGATTGACTGGGAAATTGAATGTCTCCAGAATGCATGGAATTATGGGCTAGAAGATTTGAAATAAAAGAAGGGCTCTCATGCTCTTGGGCTCTAGGGCTCTAGGGCAGGGTTGTCAAACTCATTTTCACCAGGCGCCACATCAGTCTCTCCGTTGCCTTCACAGGGCCGAATGTAACTTTAGGACTGTATAAATGTAACTACCCCTTAACTAGGGCAAGGAGCTCGGTGCTGCTGCTGGGTAGAATAAAACAAGATGAATGGCCGGATTCAGCCTGCAGGCATTGTGCTTGCCACCTGTGCTCTAGGGCTTTTGGGCTGGTTCATTGGCTCTCTCTCTTCTTCCTCAGAGATGCCTAGATGATCGTCCTGCTGCTGCCTGCATTTCCCAACAGAGGGTATCTTGGGTGAGAAGAAACTCTAGGTGCAGCCTAGGCTAGGGCTGGCCTGGCAGAGGGTGGCAGGGTCATTCTTCTTTGGGTGTTCTGGATGGGACTAGCTCTGAGGAAAGAGCCTTTCACTCTTCCAAAATTGTGTAGCTTTTTGTATCTTATGTTGTTTTAGTTTGTAAACTAACCTTATAGAAATAAGATAATTAAAACTAACAAGCGGATGGTTTGAAAACTCATGTGTCAAAGAGTTTAGCCTTAATTGACAGGCTTAAGTGATTAAAGCTGTAAATAAAGAGTTAAAGACTTTAGCGGTAACTGATAGGCTTAAGTGACTAACACAGGTGGAAAGCTGTTATTCTAAAATTGTGAAGCCTTTGAATGAAGACTCCTTTCCTTTATTACCAAACCTTTGCCTCTGGAATTTTGCCTAGAGCCCAGGTGGTAAACACAAGGCCCAAGGGCTGAATCTGGCCCTCCACTTCATTTTATCGGGCTAGGCACCTTGTTTCTACCCGGCACCAATACTGAGCTCCTTGCCCATAGTTAAGGGGTAGTTACATTTATACAGTCCTAAAGTTACACTCGGCCCTGTGAAGGCAACGGAGAGGCTGATGCGGCCCCTGGTGAAAATGAGTTTGACACCCCTGCACTAGAGGTTGGCAGCGGGCAGCAGGACCCCACTTGTTGTGCAGTAACAAACTCTTACCCGTGGCTCTGTCAGTGCCTGACCCTCAGTGGTCCACCGTTTCTACAAGATGACGTTGATAATGAGAGTTCCTAGGAATGAGCCTTCTTAGCACTGTGAGACCTCACTATCTGACCAAAGTTGGTCATCATTGCATCCTTCTGATTGATTTATGGCTGAAAGTAGGCATTGTGGGTGAAAAGGGGTTGTACAGAAATTAACCTTACAGGGTGATCTGATCATAAATTCGTAACTGGCCAGGTCGTGGTGGGTAGGCATATGACTTTTTTTAGTAAAAGATTTTATCTTTACCTTAAGCAAGCCCTGTCCATTGTTTTTGAGCATGTAGGTGAACACACCTTTGAAATAATTATAACCAGCCCCCAGAGAGCATATAATCTTATTAACTATCCTATAATCCAATCCCTGCCTTGCTTTCTACCACCTTCACGTAGTCTTCCTTGTGATCCCCCCTTCATTTAAAATGCATAAAAGAAACTGCAGAGCGTGATTCGCCAGAGCATTTGAGGTCTTGCTTCTTAGCCATTATCATCAGCTTTTGCTCACATAAAGTTGTACAAAAATTCTTCACTGGTTGGACATTTCTTGCATCGACACTACAAGTGTACAAGAGCATTGATTACCATCAAAATATTTGTTGTTTATTCTCACTATTGCTATGAGTAACATAAGTTCCCTGAAATACTATTTTCTCATCTGAAACTAGGTTTGAGAGGAATATGACTTCAATGTCCCCATGCTCTCCTGTCTAATAAGTGGCAATGGGTCCATGCTCATTGGGTCACACTGTACCTCTTTTCATATCTGCCTACAAGAAAAGAAAATGCACTCTGGTCTCCCAAGTATCTACCTCTTTTCATCTCATCTGTTATCCCTGTATATTAGTTCCTTATTTCTTTAGAAAAATTGAAAAGAGTAGAAGATGTCACAGCTTTGCTCGTGGCGGTTATTCTCGGAAAAGAAAGAAAGGTGACCAGCAATGGACTGGAGGCAAGGTACAGAACCGTCTCCCAAAGGTGCCAAACAGGAAGGTTTATATCTCCTTACACGCCCACAGCTAGGGTAGAGTGGGAAATGAGAAAAACAAAAACAAAACAAAAGATGAAACACAAGAAATAACATTTAGAAAATACATATATGCACAGATGGCTGTTGGGTGGTTCCCAGCCATACTGGTGTAAAACTATATCAAATAATTAAGTTGACAGATGCAGTGGAAGAATCACCCACAGCCAACTTAGGCTGGGTTTCTGAATTCTAAGAGAAAGCATCCTGGAGCCTTGAGTGAAAGGATGTGGGCTTTTTCTTTCTTCCTTTCTTTTGTTTTTTTGAGGATACCTTCAATTAATGGACTCCCTTTATCTCTCTCTTGATTTGCTGGACTGCTTTGGGAATATCAATCTTCCTCTGGGTTTTAAGTACAGAGGTGAAACTTTCATAATAATTTTAGAGAATGACATGGCTAGGGAGAGCTATGGAATGTTTAGAAAGTGAAATTAATTTTCAAAAAAGCTGGCTCATTTACTCTGCCTTAGTTGTTCCTTTCACTTATTTACATTTGTCCCTGTAACTGGCATGCTTTGTACTGACCAGAAGTGGGAATTGTGGATGAAAAGGGGGTTCTTCAGAAACTAGCGGCAACCTCTTAGCCGTTCTTCAAGACCTAACTTGGATCTAACTTTTATGGGACACTTTCACTTTCCTTCTCAGCTGAAAGCTACTCATAACTTCGTAATTCCATGGCTTTTGTGTATATTTTCTTTTATAGAAATTACAAGGCATTTAATATTGTATGGTTAATCTTTTCCCCTAACTATACCTGAGGGCAAGGACTATCTGATTCATCTTTGTTTTCCCCATAGCAAGTAACACAATTCTTAATACATCAGGGGCAGACAATATACACTAATAAAATAAACAAATGAGTAGATGAGTTGGTTGGCCTCTTCCCTTTTCTTCCAGACACTATAGGTGCAAGTACTGCTTTCTTGAGCACTTTAAGGAACTGCCACTGCCATGCACTATTCTTGTGGCTTGCCCCGTGTGAATTTTCCTGGCCTTTGTCATGTAGGTCATCTCATTTTTTGGCTGGAGACTGATCAGAAGTAGGTGTTGGAAGTCAGCTCCACCACTGAGTCACAGTGCCTCTGGGTGCTGTGGTCTCACCCTCTATGATGGGTGTCTCTGCAGCATTCTTGCAAGGTGAGTTTTCTCATTAGCTTTCCCTTATAAGGTGCCAGAGGGGGTTGTTGGTCAGCATTGGGGGCCACAGGTGGGGAAACAGTGGCCAAGGGACTTTGCCTAAGGCTATTGAGTGGGATGAAACCTTACAGTTAACATCTGGTGAGAATGTCATGACTCAGTACCCTATTCTCTACCCCAAGTTTCTTCACACATCAGCTGTCTTCATTCTGTCAGGCCTAGACTTTGAGAATACATGAAATAGACTGATGTGATTCTGTGACTGAGCTACTGGCTACATTCTGCATTGGTGCAGGAATGCACAGTCTTAAGTGACTCTATCTCTAAATGACTAGGAGAGGACAGGATGCTTCACTGAGTACTCTTTGAAACTAGGACCCTTTAGGGGAGCTAGTTGTCAGGAAAATGTGACACAAGGCCTAAGAATTTACGGAATGATTGAGAGACTGAATAATAACCGAATGGTAGTAACACATGTGTTAATGTCTTTTTAATTAGTTAAAAGATTTGTATTTCACTGTACACAGCCTTAAAAAATATGTAATTAAGATATTTATTTAGGATGAAATTAATAAATTGTTCTGTGTTAAAAATTAGAAAATATGGAAAGAAAAACAAAAAGTAAGTTTACTTATAATCCCACCATTTAGAAATAACTACTGTTGGTTTGAGGTATTTCTTCTTCATATTTTTTAAATACAATTTCTCTTACTTTAAGAAAAGAGTAATTATGATCTTTGTTTAAGGCGCAAGGGACTAAAAGGTGGTGAGACTGTAAGGTGCCTGGAAGAAGAGCTTAGGAATGGTAAGTTCAGGCATCTGATCATTTCCTATGTGATCTTGGCTACATCTTAAAATTTCTCCTGATCCTTAACTCCCCTCTCCTCCCAAAGGAGGTAAGAGAATTCAGAGTCAATGTCAATGCTAGCGCAAAGCCCTGAGATAAAGATTGATCTTTAAATTCCAAGTAATTGTGTGATGACATGCTTGTGTATGTCTAATTGGTAAAAACACCAGCTAAATTAACCTTTAACTTCAGACAAACTTCCAGGATTTGTATAAATTAGGGGACTGTCTTATAAGTTAATTATTTACCCGATCCATAGCCTTCTTCACCTGGCACAATTTTTTTTTTACAGATTTTGTTTATTTATTTTTAGAGAGAGGAGAAAGGAGGGAGAAAGAGAGGGAGAGAAACGTCCATGTGTCTTGGACATGCCCCCACCAGAACCAAATCCACAATTCAGGCATGTGTCCTGACCAGAATTGAACCTGTGGCCCTTTTCTTTGTGGGTCATTGCCCAATCAAACAAACCACACCAGTCAGGGTACTTGGCCCAATATTTTTAGGTCTAAAAAGGAAAGGGAGTATGGTAGCTCAAAAGACAATGAGACGAGGGATTGGCTACCATTTAGATTCTGGGAATAGCCAAACAGTGAATCAAGCCGTCAACCAGCCCTATACTAGTAGAAGGAAGGTGGTTTCTGTATTCGAATACTCTTACATCTTATGATTTGAACATATATGTTCTGTGGGTCTCACACCCTCTCCTCTGATGCCCAGACATCACGACAAGGGAATTCCGCATGAACTAGGCAAAGACTGAAAGAGACGGGCAAATGCCCAGTCTTGGTCAGAGGAATGGCACCCATCTTCAGCACCTACACCATTAGACCGAGAACATTGTTGGAGTAAGAAAAGAAAAAGATTCAGAGTTTTTATTTTTGCATTTCTGGTCTGTGGTCTCTTGAAATTTTTTTCACCATATTTTCATTTTAGCTAGAAGTTGCTTTCTATTTCAGAAGGAACTTCAGTCTGGGGACTAGAGAGAGTGGGGTAAGATGTGGAAGACAAGCATCAGAGCTGGAGTTTTGGTTTAGGCCTGGGCTCTATGCTCTGGGTGGTATAACCAAGTTTAAGGTGAAAGACAACAGGCTCTCAGGGCAGAAGTTCCATTCAGGAATAAAGACGGGGCATTCCCTGAGGCACTCCATGTAGTATATTGTGGATTGGCAGCAACAGCAGAGAACTTTTTAGGTATATAATTTACAAAAATACCCAAACACTGTTTAAACTAAACTGTGTTGAGTAATGGTGATAACGATGATAGGGATGATCGTAATTACTGCTGCTGAGTGTGTTCTGTATGCCACTTGGCATGTGTTAGTCTCTCGACAACTGTGTAAGATAGGTATTATTTATTTCATGGCACAGATGAGAAGATAATGTTTATGCAGAAAGTAACTCTTTCAAGATCACCCAGCTAGCTAGTAACTGTACCAGAAACTTGGATTTTCACAGCCTGTAAATTTTTGTCTTAATCCTCACCATGTTTTTTTTTTATTTTTAATTGATTTTCAAGAAAGTGGAAGAGAGAGAGAGATAAACATCGATGTAAGAAACATCAATTGGTTCCTTCTGCACACATGTGCCAACTGGGAATCAAACATGCAACCTTTTCGTGTACGGGACTACGCTCCAGCCAACTGTGCTCTTCCATTTTGGCCAAGAGCCTTGGATTTGGTCCATTATCGCTGCTGCAGTCCTTGAGTAGAGAATGCAGGATGCAAATGTTGGGTTCTCTGGACACTCCTGCCCCTAAAATGTCAGAGCTAATGATCTAAAAAAGCCCTCCCAAGCAAATGCAACTTCATTAGGTGGTAAAGCTGGAAGGCATTTTGCAGCAAAGGCTGTCACCTGAAGGGAAGGATCAGCCCTCATGAATTGCAAATTATTTCCTAAGGTGTCCTCTGAGGGAGGAAAGACAGATGGGTGGGGTCTCAGGCTGGTGGAGAAGGCTGCAGTGTGGCCAGGGGTAGATGCAGTGCCGAGCACTGATAGCTGTTTCCTTCATCTGCCAGGGCAGATCACAGCTCACTTACCTTCCTTCAGCTCCAAACAATTACTCCTTTTTTATTTAGAAAAGAGATTATCTTTAGACTTGTGTAGCACCAATATCCTGCCACCCCTGATTAAAAGCAGGATGAAGATAAAATGACTTCTCTATCCCTCATGGCCCTGGGAGCCAGCACCACCCAGGGAAATGGCCCTCTCCCAGAGGCAGCCCAGCCCTTCACTTTTGAAGCTGCCTCTAATCCTGTTTGCTTTCAGAGCTCCAGTAAGATCTGTGCTCGCTGCAGCAGGCTGGCCCAGTGAGGCCGCTCATGCTAAGACCGTGGCCGGCTTCCCAGGTGAACAACCTCGACAGTCAATTACATCAACCCAATTAGCAGCCGAACCCACCCTGAGCAAGCAAGGCTCACCTGCTGTCTTACCCCTGTCTGGAAAAGGGCCCCGCCGGGGCCTTGGTGGGGAAGCTGGTGAATTGAGAGGCTAAATGTTTAGCAGTGACCTCCTCTCAGAACCCTCTTGTCTTGGAGATCAGTGAAGGAACTGGAAAAAGACCAATCTCTTACACCATAGTCTGCCAAGCAGCCTGCAGATTATAATGGTTTTCAAATGATTCCACAGGGAAGGAACACAGTCTTCCCTCAGCACCTATTGAATGATCAGAGGTGGAACGTTATCAGATTTCACCGTCAGTAATGAGCCTGTGTTTGCCCTGCCTCTCACACAACACTGACTAGGGACAGGGCCCACTCTGTGGAAGGTGGGAGGTAGGTAAGGGATGAAGCCAGTGCTTTCTTTGGCTCCTCATGCCTGCTTTCCATCTTTACAGAGAATCAGAAGTCTGGCTTCAAAGGCAAAATCTAATTGCCTATTAGCTGCTTACCATGAGCAAGTTGCTTAAACTTTCTGAGCTTTGGTTTTATTTCTTAAAAATGTGATTATGTAAACTATAGGGATTGGAAACAAGCCAGTGATTGCCAGAAAAGGTGGGTTGGGAGGGAATGACTGCCAAGGACAGCGTGTGGGTGATGGGGTAGTTTTGGGTCACCGTTGCCCTGGCGACCACAGGACTCCGTGCAGGCGTCAAAACCAGCATAACTGTACACTGCAAAGGGTGTGTGCATTTAAAAAATAATTTGTTAAAAATGTGATTTAAATAACTTTTCAAAGTTAATCATAAGGTAAAGATGATGACAGTTTTGAAAGTACCTAGCACACTGAATACAAATATTTCGTATATATTCTTAGTACACATCGAGGTTTTGTGTTTTTTTTTCCTTTCTTTCCAAGCTTGTTTTTCTCATCTACAGAACAGGAAATAAAATATTACTTCTTAACAGCATAAAAAGTCTTACCATCTTCCTAAGCATGGTGCAATGAATATTAGATTGTAAATGTAAAAACTTTATTAGCAGTCAGGGTGCAGCCATCCATCCACTCATTCACTCGTTTGTGTTTTTTGAATACCTTTGCTGTGTGAGACCCTGTGGTACGCCCTGTATTAGGCCCTGCTGCTTGAGCACAACAGAGCCAGTTCCTCCACTAACGTAGCTCATAGCCTAGGGAGGGACAGAGACGAAGACATGCTCCCAGCCTGAAGTTCCCGTGGCTATGGAAATGTTCTAAGGGACAGCTAATGCAGCGTTTTATCTAAATATTTTCTGAAATGAGACTTAGAAAGCAAGTAGGACATGGGCCCAAGGAGTAGCAGGGAAAAAGGAGGGGTACTGCAAGCTGAGGAAACTATATATAGAAAGATCTGGAAGCAAGGGAGACCAAGGCTCATTCAGGAACAGAACATCTTTTATTTCTGGTTGGGGTTGGAGATGGCTCATTTTGAAGATTCTTGCCTTCAACAGGGGGCTGGAGCCAGTGACCAGTAAGGAGTCTTCTAATCTCATGAGCATATGATTCTGTGAACAACCTCGGCTCTCTCTCTCTACCCACTCAAAGGCGACTGGGGCCTTGGTGCTTTTCTTCTCCTTCAGTATCTGGATCAGAACCTAGGAGAAAGTCTCTCCCTTAGGAGAGACTTTTAGTTTCCTTGCACTTATTTTTGCATAATTACCCAGCTTCCAACCAGACAGGAGGTGACAGGAGTCATGGAAGGGATTCAAATCCTCTGAGGCTGCTGGATGATGTCAACCCAATTACCAGAGACAGTGCTATCTTCCTGGCAATGCCCCTTAGGTATCTACACCTGGGTGGATATGGGTGGAATTCTTTGATGTGACCACTTGGCTGGCAGAAATTTTACCCCTCCTTGCCTCTTTTTTTATCCCCTCCTGAAAAAAAAAAAGCCAATCAACAGTGGGGCGAAGTATGTACCAGTTACCTTAAAAGTTTTAGCAATTACTAAGAAACCCTGCAACTTTGGGTATTCTGCTGAATGAATCCTTAAAAGTTAGGACTGATGATCTACTATTGTGCACCAGGATGGCTATACTGGTTATTAAATCATTCCAGATTGTTTATACACAACCCCTTCCCCCAGCTCAGCCCCTGGCCTAGACCATCCCGACCCTTGCTGCTCTAGCCACCTCCATCCCTCCTCTAGGATTCCTGGCACATTCTCACCATCTGGCAGCGATAGGGTAAATCCTGCCTAGAAGGGCCTCGCCTGGCCTCGCCCCAGGTCTTTGTTCTGTTTGGTCAGAATGAGCTGGTTGTTGTGCATTGCAAATGTCACCTTCCTGGGAGTAGGAGGAAAGCAGATGAACTGACTTTCCTGAGCAAATCATCTTTTCTGGGCTTCTATCAGTCAATAAAAATTAAATTTACTCTCATTGAATTAAGTACATGGAGTTTTGGGGCTTGTTGATTTCCCAGGTCCCTTTCACCTTTCACCTCCTCTGTATGACTCTGTAAATTATGAGAATATTCAGATCCCCGTGTCTGAGGTTGCATTGAGAGGAAGGAGCTGACCGCCTGCATCCAGTATGAGTAGGAGCCTCTCACAGTCATAGATGCATAGCACTTTAGAGCTGAGAGCAACTTGTGGACAGGGCTCCAAAGTCCTGACTCCTGCTTCTACCCAAGCAGCCCTGATGTTTCCCGTTTTATACAGTGGTACTATTCCTACTGCTTTATTTAAGAAATGTTTCTGGGTTTGGGGAACAAATGCTTAAATCCTGGTTTGGCAACTTGCCCTCTCTGGGGTCTTGACTTGGCTACTTAGCCTCTGTGAGGCTCAGGGTCCTTATCTGTGAAGTGGACCAATGGCACCATCCCCCCGAGATGTTAGAACACTGCAAAGCATTCAATGCAATGTCCACTATGAACTAGGGCTGTGAGATCTACTAGCTGGCTCTATATCCAACCCATGATTACTTCCTTGAGTTAGAATATAAGTTCCCAGAGCCTCTTTGAAAAGACTGAGGGGAATGGGACACACATACACACATGGGACTGCCAAGGGGACATTTCAACAGCAACAATTACACTTGCAACACTTGCTACTAACACTTACAAATAAGGTGGCACTAGCAAATCCTATTCAACCACAACACCAGGGGCAGGTCACCCTGATAATCACCGCAACACCATGGATTTGGTTACTCCAAGTAACTCACTGACCTTACTGGGCTCAAGTTTGTATCTGCACAGTAGCTACACAAGAGGAGTTGAATAACCGGTCTGGTTCCTGGCACTCCGGGTGTGGCAGCTGTAACACTTGAAATGTCTTCTTTAAATTGACTAATTTTGCCCCTTCTACCATTTCTCCAAGAACCCTCTCTGGGATGGTGACCCGTACATGCCTCCCACCCGAGACAGCATGCAATGGGCAAAAAGCAATGGGCATCTTGAATTACTTTCCTTTTTTGAAGGGATGACAGCTTTCCAAATGAAAAAGCCTAGATTGAATCTCTGTTCTCATGACTAATTTGAGAATCCACCCACTCTGGAGGCCATTAGGTGGTGCGAGGAAAGATTTCCAAGCAGTGCTCTAATCACAAATTGTATCAGGTAGGGCTTTGTAATCAGATGTGGGCTGGCCCACCCTTGGTGTCGTTTCCAGGCTGCGGGGGCAACGCATCCTTGGGTTGAGCTCAGTCCCAGCCCTATCACGAATCGTCTGTGTCAGCTTGGCTCAGTCATCTGCCTTTGTTGCATTTCCTTATAAATCAAATTTTTGTGTCTCTTAAACATTTTTCCCTCAATTGTAACTTGCATAATGCTTGCCTTTCCCTTGTTGATGTTTTCTTGCTTCTGAGCCTTGTTTAATAACAAATGTGGATTCTGGTTCTTACCCTTTCATTGGCAACTGGTGGACTTTGCAGAGACCATAGCTTGTGTATCCTTAAAGAGGACTGGGTCCGGTGCCTTCACTGCACAGCCGGAGAAAATGAGAACTAGAGGGGGAAAGCATCAAAATCATCCAAGTCTGTGAGGGGCTGCGCTAAAACTTGGGACTTAGTTAACCACCTTTTCCATGGTGTTGGTTCACTCCTTCATGTAATCACTTACATGCATGCACATGTGCTAAATGTTCCTGAATTCTATGCCATGTGCTACTCTGAACTCTGGAAATAAAGAACAAAATTCCCGCCCTAGAAACTATATTCTGAGTGAAAGGGGACAGACAATAGACAAAGTAAATTAGATGAAATGTAAATAGGAAGCTAGATGGTGATAAGTGCTATGAAAAAATAAAGCAGAAATGGAGAGAAGGAATGTCAGGTAGAGGAGCTCAAGTATAAAGCAAGGTCATGGAAGACCTCCCTAAGAAAGTAAGCTTGAATCTTGACTTGATGGACATGGTAGATGAGCCATGTGGACACCTGAGGGAAGAACGGTTTAGGTGTAAACAGCAGTAAATGGAAAGGCCCAGAGGCAGGAGCATGCTGAGTGTGTTGTGGGAACAGGAGGGTGGCCAGGGCCGCTGGAGCTCACAGGAGTCTATAGGAGGTAAGAGTGGAAAGGTAACTGACTCAGATCTTGTGGGACACTGCAGTGACTTAGCCAGTAAGATGGAAAGCCGGGGGAGGATTTCAAGCAGAGGAGTGACATGATCTGGAGGTGGCACAAAGACAGCCACTGTGAATAGCAGGAAAGATGGACATAAAAACTCAGTCTGTAATTGGGAAAATGAGAAGGGTCATGGAAGGGGAGCGAAGGGTGGAGCTGGACTGCTCAGCAGGGAAACGGAACTTAGACTGGAGCTGTCTCGGGTTAGGGGAGGCTTCTCAGAGGGAGAGATATGCAAGGAAATAGCGGCCACCAGTGTAGGGTGACCAGCTTTCCAGGTCTGCTGGAGACTATCCTGGGTTTAAGACTCCTCAGTCCCAGGAAAACCAAAGCAGTTGACCAGGGTACTGTGAGAGTTTCCTGGTAAAGCTGGAGAGGTGGTAGGTGGTATGAGAGTGTTCTGGGCAGAAAGAACAGATTATAAACATCTAAGAGGCAGGAGAGGTTGATGCTGAGGATTGGGAGAAAAGGGGAGAGATGGAAACATGTAGAGTAGGTAGGGCCCCAAAGTGCAAAGTTCTGTGAGCCATAAGAACAAACAAGCCACAGAATTCATTTTGATGTCAGTGGAAGAATTTTAAGCACGATTTGTTACCAAACGAAAATAAAGGATTGGCTGCCTGTTGCCACAAAAGCCAAACTGGTGCGGCAGATGTTGGTGAAAAAGAAAAGAGGTTTTATTCAGGTGCTGCAATGTCTGGGGGAATGTCAGACACCCATCTCAAAGCCCATCTCCTCAGCAAGACCAAGACAAAAGCCAGTGTTCCAACATAAAAACAGTCCATTGAAGCCCGCAGGCAGCTGCTAAGTGGTCGTCCAGGTAGCTTTGCATGTTCCTGGCTACTGTCTGTTTTAGTTTCCCTCCTGGATCCTGTGTGGCCATGGGCCATGTGGCTGCTGGGCCCTCAAGGTAGCACGAACACACTGGCCAGTACGTCACCAGGTGGGCAAGAAGTGTTTCTTTGTTCCTCTGGGACTATGTTAGTTTGGATGTGGGATGGACTAGCTGCTTTCTCATGCTTTGGGTGGGTCCACCTTCCAAACAATCCTTTCCTCCCCCTTGCTAGACTCACAGGCCTCTTTGGTCCAGCACCTTCCCCAGCCACCATTTTGATTTCTATGGCACATGTGCCTGCCTTTCCCTGGTCTCACTCCCAATCTGGTACCAGAAGGGGGCAGGAGAGCTTTTTCCTCTATCCAATTATCTTGCGAGCCTTCTGTGCATTCAGTATAAGAGCCTTCCCGGGCTGCCACCTTGGCCAATGGGCAGAGACTCCCCCATCGTGCCAGGCAGACTTTCCACCAGTAACGGTTGTAACACTAATGACTTGACAGTTTTATCTCTCCCCTCAATTTCCTTACTTGCAATAGAGTTATAATACAAACCCCATCTTTTATAAATTTCAGGTGAAAACTGAAAAGAAATCAATAAATAGAGTGGGAAATAAATTTGCATCAAAACATTCCAACTGAGTATTCAGTTGTGACTTGGAAGTCCTCGTGTCCAATAAGATCACATTCCTATAAAGCTAAGTTTTTTGTTTTTTTTTCATTTTCCTATTTGTATTAATGATGTTATTATTTTACTAGCCTCAAAATCTCAGACTCATGATTTTTATATTCTTTCCTTGGTGATTCAGTCAGACACCATCTTTATTGCTTTTTTCTTCAAAATGTCTCTCCTTCGTTCTTAACTCTTACACCCTATGTCTGTGAGACTGATCAGGCGGCTCTCACCTGGTGCCTGAAAGGATGGACTAAGGGTCTGTGTGGGGGCAGGGGGTTGGGGGAGTGGGATTAGGCCTCTGTGGGTATGGGCACTAAGGGGCTGTGCTGTCTGTAGGGAATTTAAAAACAATCAATTTAAAGTCAGTTTGCTTTGTAATATTTCTATGTGCCAGCCACTGATGCCAATGATAAAATCGCCTCTCCTCTGGAGCAGGCCACTCCCCCTACTCCCACTTTGGCCTCTAATCCTGTTGTTTTCTTCCTTGGTCTCCCTGATTCCTTTCCTTTCTCTTCTAATCCCTTGTATGCCAATGTTGCTATGCAACTATAGTGAATAACCACCCATCTCTAGCTTCCCCAAACCTCAGAAGCCTTCCTGAGGTTTCCAAGATCAAGCCCCAATACCGCAGTCTAGCGTTCAGTCAAGCCCTCAGTAACCTGAAGCCAGGCCAACAGCTGAAACTTACCCTGTTACTCTGCGTCCCAGACCCTGTTTGCTGTGAGCATCTGTGCCACAACAGCCTTGGTTTCCGGTTGCATTAGCTGCGAGGAATCTAGTTTTGGATCCCAGCACTACCAGAGACTGCTTGCCTGACCTTAAGCAAGTCCCTTTCCCTCTGAGAATCTCAATATTCTCATTAACCAAATTAGGTTAATATACCCATAGAGCTGAAGCCACAGAACTGCAAGAAGGGCCAAATGAAATCAGGTTAGGAAATCATTGGCCCGTGCGAGCCGTGATGATGACTCTAAGTGTTGGAGGTAAAACTCGTCCAAACCGTGGTTGTCACAGTCCTAGTGCTGATGTTCCTGCGAGGCTTAACCCTTTGTCTTTGCTGTCCATTTTTCCTTCTATCCCTTTCATCTTTGCCGTTCCATGCCCCACTCATCATTTGAGGAAGAACTCTAGACCAACTTCTTCAAAACTTCTTCCCTTGCTATTTAGGCCTGCCCTGAACTCTGCTCTCTTCAAAAACCTTCAAAACATACATCCTTTGTGTTTACACAGGTACCACACCCATTATGCAGTCTTCCCGCCTGGACTGTAAGTGCCACCTCTTAGCTTTGTTTAGCCTCCCCAGCAATGCTGAACACAAAACAGATGTTAAATCAGGACTTGTTGAATGAATGAATGAATAAATGAATGAATACACAGAGGCACCTCTTTTTTACCCCTTCAAGCAAAATATGCTGATAGTGCCCTCTGCTGCTTATCAATGAGTCTGTGTTTTCTATATAGTAGACAAGCAAGTGAGAGAATGCTTAGCAAAAGAAATAGGTAAAGATTGTGCCTTTCAACATGCTGGGATAGGGAGGACTAAGAAAAGCTGCTGGAAGCCAGTGCAGGGGACACTGGGAAGTCAGCTGAGAATCTCCTTTCTAGATGGGTGATTGACAACCAGCTTGGAGTTAAAATACTCTCTTGCTTTTGTATAACAAGTTTCTCTTCTCTTGGGTCCATCCCCCAGCAAAAAGTATGTTATTTATGGCCAGAGATGATTTTTAAATCTAATTACATGAAAGTTAACTTTGAAGATTTCAAGATGCTTCATGGGAGAATGCATTAAAAAAAAAGTCATGAGAGCTGGAAAAGGATTGCTAATCACAGCCCTATTCATTTTCCTTCTTTTTAGGTGTTCTCATATGTAATAAAAATAACAATTGCCTTTTAATGATTGCCTGTTGTGTGCTTGGCATTTTCCTTCTATTGTATCAGTTAACTCTCCTGCTAACTCATCAGGAAGGTGTTACTATCCCGTTAGAGATGAAGGCATTGAAAATGAGAGGGTAAGAAATGTGTCCATAGTACTGAGCTAATAAGAGGCAGGAAGGGAGCCTAAGTCCAGGTGACACAAGCCTGCCCTCCTCCTTGCTATTCATCTCAGACTCCTCTTAGGATGGGGCTCTGGACTGGGATTTAGGCTACTTGCATTTAAATCCAGATTCTACCAGGAACTTGTAGTTAAGTTGAGTAAATACATTTCATTTCTGGGCCTCAGTTTCCACAACTATAAATAAGAGGTATCAGACCAAGTAATCTCTAAGGCCCCTTCCACCTTGGAGTCAGTTACTGGTAGTGGCGGTCGTTTGTGGAGTTCTAAATGTTGTGATAATGGGTCATTCTTAAGGGTACACCGCGGGCTTGATCTTCCAAGTCTAACCAGCTCTGAGTAGTTCAATGTGGACTTCAGATAAATGATTAGATCACCAAAAGTACTCCATGAGTTTGCAGGCCATTCAGATATCTTCCTATTTAATTTGTAAGTCATTCTGTATGTAAATGATACATTTTTCCCCTACCGAGTCCAAAGAATGATGTACAGTCTATGCCGATTGCACCAAGGAATCATACCCATATGATATTGCATTAGAATCCGGATACAATCCCAACTACTTTAATGTAAAGGCAGGGCAGTGTGAAGTTTTCAGTATGCCATTTGTCACATTTGACATATCCGACAACTAGGCCTTCATTGGTTAAGCACCTCAGCGAGCAATGTGTCCCAGGTAGATGGGTCCACCTTCACAGGACAGAGTCCCCAGGAAAAGCATCTCCAAGTGGTGCTGAGCCTTTGAAGTGGCTCATTGGTGCTTCAAAGCCAAGTTCATGGTACAAGGAGCAACATCTGACAATTTTATTACCCTTAGAGACAAAAAAACATTACTCAGAAGCCAAACGTCTGGAAGAAAAACTGCACTCTGTGCTCAGCCTGTGGCCTGGAAGTTCAGAGAAGGCTGAGCGCTTTCCGCAAGGAAACCAGAGCATGTTTGGACAGAGCTGTAAGCATACTTGGCACCCTCCACGGAGTGGCAGCGACCATCTTGCTGAAGACAGTAGCCTCCTTCTGAGTCTCCACCAGGGTGTGGAGGGGTGTTGAGGCCACTTAAGTTTATACTAATTCCTCCTGCTTTTTAGCTATTCATCAAAACTGGTCAGAACTGCAAACTATCCTTAGAGTGTACAACCACTTATTTTTTTTTTTACTCAGGAAACACATCTGCCCTGTAACTTTGACATAAGTCAATTTGTTCATCTACTCTGCTTTCCTTTTCCCTTTGGTGTTGTGAGAGGCTTAGTGATCACAACGGTGACCAATGAAGGAACACGAGACATTGTTCTGCGAGTCTTGACTGTCTCTAGTCAATGCCTTCATGCCTGTTCTTCGCTTGGTGCTAAGTAGCTCCAGGTAGAATAAACTGAAAATTAAGACCACTCAGAATACAATTCTGCTAAAAAATGTTGTTACACTTTTTTCTTGGATATGAAGGAGAGAAAACGACTAAATAGTTTCTATTTAATTTTCAATATTAACTTCAAGGAAATAGAATTCTAATTCATATTATCTTGTGAGAAAAACTTATCCTGAGACTCGGAACTTCAAGTACAATAGAAATACTGGGATTGCTGAGTAAACGTTGCTGAAACTGGGACATCGTGAAAGCCCAGAACATTCCTGGGGACTAGAAGAAGTGAAGTTGGCTTCTAAGCCTCAGTCTCCATATTTATTCTAAATCTAAGCAGTATGATTGCCAAAGACCTTCAAAGGCATTTTCAAAGTTTCACAAACCAAAAACAGGTACAGAGAACAAACATAGCAAGTGTGTTGGACACATTGCATGGTGTCCTATTCAGCTGTCTGGTTTTAAATGAGGCGGATTTGCCCCATTAACCCTGGTGGAGACGATTTGCTTCTAAGCATTCCCAAAGCCTCTTCCATTTGACACTGAAAGCAGTGTCTTTATTAAAGCATTACATAGCTTTCTGGTTTTAATAAAAGCTTGACTGATGTTACCAACTTCTTTAGGCTTTTCAGACAACACACCTGAATATCCTCAGGTGGCAAGATTCTCTTAATTATTTCCATTTCTGAGATGAATGTCTAAGGGTTTGAGTGAACAGACTGGTTCCAGGGCACATGAAGTTTCTAGGACTCACCGGCAGCAGAAGAAAATGCCCCTGGGAGAGCTCGTTAACATCAGTCTGAATGATGGGGTTCACTTCAGCTTTCTCTGACACCTGCTGCTCACCTGCTTCTTAGTGAGAGGCACAGTTCTTGATGGCTGCACCCCACCCACTTAACCATACCTCCTCACAGGAGAACAAAACTTTATTTTAAACTGACATTTACTTGCATTTTCACAGCATTCATTACAGTGCTTTTCTTGGGGGCAATCTGTAGTAAAGATCCCAATGCACCCCACCTCCAAAAGACCAATTTTGGTATGCGCTCTCCCAGCTCTTCTGAAAGCTTAATATTTTAGAGCGCAAGAAATCATCCAGTTCAAATTCAACACTTTTTCAGTTCAGGATCCTGTGGTGAAATGAGAGATCATGTGGCTCTTTTATTTCTGCATTTTGGGTGCAGAACAGGCACTTGACACCCAGCTTAACTGTCACCTGCTTGGTGAAGCCCCCCCACCCCCCGACTCCAACTACTTCCTTCTCTGAACTTACATGGCCTACTTTGTACCTGCCTCTGCCATAACCTTCTACTGCAGCACTTGCCTCACTTTATATTTTTCATTTATTTACATCTATTTTTCCCACTTTACTCTGAATTCCATGAAGAAAAGATTAAAAGTCAGTTTTGAATACCTCCCTAAAACCACTACTGAGTAGCCACTCAAAAACTGACCGAAGAATTAAATCATGAATGGCCAGGGCTTCGCTGCTCCACCTTCCCTGTGACTGTTCATGTTCTCTGTTTACAGCATGCAGATTGCACTGAGGTGTCTCTCCAGATGATTGTGCGGTTACGTATGATCGTCAAATGTTTCGAGGCCATAAAAGAACTTAATAAATGCCAACCATGATTACAGCCCTTTGAAACAATGGGATACATGGTTTACAAGTGGAAAAAGATGAGACATAGCAGGTAATGCTTCTTGCCTGGTTCTCACTTCTATCTCCACCCACCATCATATAGTGATTCAGAGGGAAAAACATCAACTTGGGAAGAGCAAAGAGGGTTTAAGTAGGGTCTAGATAAAATTTCCAGGACCCATGCCATCACCCTGTCATCAACAGGGAAAGCACCTAAATCTGGCAGGAGGGTTGGAGGGCAAGAGTTCCCAGATAGATCGAAGGTACCCAATTCACTTCTGAAGCGGAGACTTAGATAAAGAAGGCAGTCTGGTCGGCCATTCCAGAGCAGAAGTCGATTTAGGACACGGACTGAAAAGTTTGTCCGGCTCCACTGCATCCTCAGCCTTCTCTGTGGAGACCTGCCTCTGGAGGGCTAGCTAGACTTGTCTCATTCACCTTCTCTTCCCTGTCCCCCCAGGGAAATCACATAAAGTGGCCAGAAAAAAACATGTGTTCTCTTTGGATGGAGCATCCACATTTCCTCCTCATTAACGTGTGTCAGAAAAAGAGAGGGCAGGAACATTTTGTTTGGTTATTTTTCTTGTGAGCCCTTAACGAGATCTCTGAAGGAAGAGGTGACTCACTAAGCCAACTTTTCACACGGCTGATGTCACCCTCCACTGCAGAGCGAGGCAGAATCAATGATCGGATTGTTCCAGACTTGATGTCATCTGGCCTCAGAGGGTAGCAGCGGGCACAGAAAAACACTGTGATTTACCAGGGGCAGGAGGCATGGGGGAGCTCTGGCAGCATGAGTCCACAGCTCAGCCCAGCAGTGAGCTCAGAAGTGGTTGATGTTACTTGTCTCCATGCGTCAGAAGAAATCAACCAGGTCCAAAACAAAATGAGCCCTTCCGTCTCATGTTGGAAACATTGGATTACCTGGGAATGGAGGATTTGTGGGTGGGCTGTGGCACTATGTGGCGGGGTCACTTTACATCACAGGCTTCTTGGCAGGAGCCAGAGAGGGACCAAAACCAGGGGCCCAGTCTGGCTTATGGCTTAGGGTTTTTTTGTTTTGTTTTTTTTTGCCAAATGGCTACGGTTTCCCCAAGAGTTCTGGATGTGGCAACAGTTCAGGTTTCTCCCACTTCTCAGCCTTACCATTGTCAGTCACCTCAGGATTTTAGTCCTTTGGCATACAGGACTGGTGAGGTGGCCCCCATAACCTCCTTTCTTGACATCAGTTAGAGAGTTGTTTGCTGTGGCTCTTACGTGAAATAATTCAGCATTTGTGCTTCAATTAAAATTCATAGGTATAAATTATTAAATGGTAGTGACTCCATGGCTTCTCCCCAGCTGAGTAAGTGCCAAAAAAAGTGCTACGTCCACAGAGTGCATTAAATTAAAACTTCCTTGTCAAACAATTTATATTCAGGAAGCATGCTACATATCCAAAAATACCCCTCTTGTGTCAGTTGTTTTTTCTCAAGAGGAAATTCAAGTTCAAGCCCAGAGGGAGAGGGAAATGAGTCCTGACTAGAACCTTCTTTCCTTTTGTAAGTTTCTTGAAAGCAGCGCCTGGCTCACTGAATTTTCTCAGAAATGGGGCTGATCTAATTAAATTATGCAGCCCATATTCATCATATCTCAGAGGAGAAGGGTGGATGTGCCTTTACACATAATTCAGCAGGATAATAAAAGAGAGAAGTAGTGTAGATTTTAGAAAATTAGACACTTTTCTTCACATTAATGTATTATTTATTACTGGATATGTCTGGAAGCATGGCTGAGAGAGCAAACAACCCGGGTGCTTTCTTCTCCTGTCCTGTTCAAAAGACTGTGCTTCTGCCCTAGATATGGACACTCCGAGTTCACCAATTAGTCTCTCCATTTCCTCACCTGCAAAATGGGCATCATAATCCATGTCCAGATTCCCATTGGTGTGTGAACAAGCTGTGTGTGATGAACACTCAGTGCACTCAGGTCAGTGAAAATAAATGCTTTGTAGAACTCCAGACTTTTTACGCAAGGGCCGCAGAGTCACCGGACAAGTGATAGTTCCCCAGGAGCTATAAAAGGAGAGTCCTGGAGTTGAAGTGTAACAATTGGGCTTGATAGCCTGGGCTTCCTCAAGCCCATGTAGTACGGTGGAGTGAGTGGGAAAAGGCAGCCCTCTGGACAGGCACGGACGGCTCTGCAGGCCCACAGCCTGGGGAGCAAGCACCCGCTTTGCCGAAAACCAAAGGCAGTCTTTCCTCTAGTGGACGCTGACCTGAGCCAGGACTCTAGCGCCCACAAGCCCCCTGGGCCAGGCATTGTCATATCACTCAAAGTCTGTAACCAGGTAGTGAGCCATCCTTCTGATCCCTGAGCCTCAGCTTCCTCCCAGGGGGACCAATGGGATTGGATGGTGACTTCAATGGCCTCCTTCACACCCTCAGTTTTAAAAGCCACAAAACTTCCAGTGGGCTCTTCTAGCACACTGTCATTTCTGAGCTCAAGTTTTAAAATTCACCTGATGACACTCTCTAGCTATTTGAATGAAAATACGTATATGGTTTGATGTGGAGCAGATTAAAAATATAAAGGCTTCACTGTATATATGATGTCCAGGTGTAAAACAATCCTGGTAACCCACCAAACAGGAATAACCCCTCCGTTGTCAGCAAAAGGCACGAGGTATGATTGACCAAAAGGACGTTGATGGAGGCCTTCACCCACGTTCTGTGGGGCTGAGTGTCAGAATCAGTGCTGAAGCCCCGCCTCTCCCAGAGCTCCCACAGCACCCAGGAAGTGGCACTGCAAGAAGCCAAAGCCTGTTTTCTTTGGTGATGCCTTGTTGCCAGAAAACAGAAATTAGATCCTTGCCCAGATCTTCCTATCAGCAGATCTGAGTGCCAGCAAACACTTCTCAGCCAGACAGCAAACAAATAGCAATCTACTTTTTCAAAGCTCAGGCACTTTTATAGCCTTAAAATTGGGTTGAACATTTTAAAACCGCATGTACCTATAACGAACCCATTCACAAGTCTCAAAATGTTTGCCGAAGTTACTGTGGTTGTATTTGTGAATAAATCCCAAGTCAGTTCGGGTTTGTTTTTTATTGCTTTGTTTTGGACGGAGAGCATGAGGGAGGGCTTTTGGAAGCCAGCACAACCACTTATGTGACCCACAGAGAAGACTGAAGCCCAGAAAGGAAGAAAGCAGCTCCAGGTCACACAGCAGGCATATTTGATGGGGCTGGGACTATAATCTAAAGCTCTTTCCACTCTCCCACGATAAAAAGGCAACTAGAAGGTTGGGTGGAAAACAGCTCGTAAATTACCATGACTCATGTTTTCAGTCTCAAAGAATGAGTGCTCTGACCACTAACGTGATGGTAAGTGGCAGAAAGTCAATGTGATATTTAGGAAAATGTTTGATTTGCTGCTTTTCTGAAAGGCTAGGACCTCTACCACTGCCCAGCGCAGAGGCAGGTGATCTCCCACTGGCTAGAGGAGCGGGCTCCTTTAGGCTGGAACAGCCTCAGCCCCGTGCCAACGATGACTTCGCAGTGTCTTCCTTAGACTTAGCACCACGGACCAGACGCCGTCTGGATGAACACCTCTGTTTGCCAACCATTTCTGTTTCTTCAGAAGCAGATGTACCACCTCCCTTGCAGCCCCAGTGCATTTGCCAGGAAAACTAGTCACAGCCCAGTGTTGCCCCTGTGTTGTCCCAAAAGATCCTGTGGAACCACAAAACCATTACCTGAAGAAACTCAAACATTTGGGAGAAGAAAAACAAATGCCAAGTATTAAAATAAGGCTCCCTTTATTAAACAAATGAGACACAAGAACAAGTCCACATGCTGGACAGCAGCAAAGAGGAGGGGCCACACAACTCTATGCAGATGAAGACTGCAATCCATTGAGAATCCATTTTTCTTAGGAGCAAAATGCTCCTTCTCACCCGTGGCCTCCACTCTCAGACGATGGACCCAATTCAGGATTCAAGATTTTCCACTTCAAAGTCACTGTGGTGAAGAGTCACTGAAACCCTGAAACAACGTTTTTAGTGACACAACTCACAGGCATCCTTTCTGCAGCACTGTGGAGCTACAGAAGCTTCCAGTGTACGTTCGTTCTCTGGTGAAAATGCCAGAGCCAAAGACTCCACCACGGCCCTGGGAAGGCTGGGCTGCTCCATCACATGTAGTACTCATCAGAACGGTTCCTGCTCAGCGCCTGGGGGCCCTCCGCCCAGTGGTACATCAGGCAGCACTGGCCCCACTGCCATTGAGGCACCGCAGACTCAAACTCACGGCCATCAGCATCGTGACAGGAGGTGGCAGAAAGGCTCAGAGCCAGAAACGCCTTGTGAGAGCCAATCACACACTAACTTTAGAACAATGGCATGCCTGGGACTGTAGTTTTGGCCCAAATGGACTTATTCTTTCTGCTTGAGCTTTTGGGTCTGCAGCCAATGCAGTGTGTGTGTGTGTGTGTGTGTGTGTGTGTGTGTGTGTGTGTGTGTGTGTTGGGGAGGGGGTGACTGAGTTGTGAGAGATGAATGATGAAAAACCAAGACAGATAGACAAAGTGAGGCAAAGCAAGCATCCTTAGGAACAGAAGGGAGATACGGTGACTCATATTAACCTGTTAATTTATACCACGGCTCTGTACAAAAATAAAGAGGTTCTCATAAGATTAACAATTTAAATAAATATCTGATAGAACACTTTCTCATTTTCATAGCTCATCTTTTGGGTTAATATGCAGTCCATGCTTCCCTTGTTCTTCTTGATCCAGGATCGCTATCACTTCATCAGCCTGTATTCGCTCCTGCAAAAAGGCAATTGGCACATTCTTGTCACAAGCATCACAATCAGTCCCAGTGGCAGATGCTTCCCAAACACTTCCAGGCACCCATCTGTACGTGGGATGAATGCTAAGTCCAGTTACAGACTGAAGCTCACCTCAATCCTACACAAGTACCGTCTTCTGACTTCCCTGTGCCCTAAGCAATTACTTTCCAAGATCTCTCTATTGCCAAGAAGTCTCATATATTCGACTGCTCACTACCCTTTCTATGTTGTGGTCCTATAGATGTTTCCAAGTGAGTTCTCCAATTCTGTCTTCCAGCTGAATTCACCATTTCCTTCTATTCTGTTCCTTTTCACAAATTCCTTCTCTCAGTGAAGACCACCACTGCTCAGCCACCTGCCCCTGAAAGCCTGACCTTGGTTTCTTGGATCTGATTAATTACCTAGTTCTTTCTGTTCTGCTTCCCATGTCTGTCCCTTTCTTTTCAGTGCATATTACTGTTGGTTGCCTCAGCTTAGGCCAGGACTTCTCAACCTTGGCACCACTGACATTTTGGACCAGATAATTCTTTGCTGTATGAGGGCTGTCCTGTAGGATGTCTAGCAGCAACCCTGGCCAGTATCACCTGAAAGTTGTCACAACCCCAAAATGTCTCTGGACATTGTCAAATGTGCCATAAGAGGCAAAATAGCTTCTGTTTGAAAACCAAGGGTTTAGACCGTCATCATCTCTCAACTCAATTGCTACAGCGGCTTCCAAATTGATCTGTTCCACACCCCACTCCTACATGCTTCTAATGGATGCCGCCCCCCCAACCCCTGCAGTTAACTCGTTACTTTCCACGTCACTTTCCTGCTCACTGCCTACAACCCTGACATGCATTCCGACTCCAGGTGCAGTTTTCTTGGTTTGCTTATAAGGAGCTGTTTACACCATTCTCTCTTTTTCAGCTCACCTGTCCCTCTCACCTCATCTTATACTCCAACTTCCTAACTTCCTCAAGGTCTCTGAATCCAGCACTCTCAGGAGAACTCCGAAGTTCTAGGCTAGGTTAAATGCCCCTCCAGATGTTCCGGTTATATCCTGTGCTTTTTCTTACCTCCTACATCAATCAATCAGCAGGCTCAGTTGGTCTATCTCCAAAAGGCATCTCAAACCTTCCCCAGTTTTTCTCCTTCTCGCTAACTAATTTAGTCTGCAACATGTTAGCTAAAGTCATTCTGTTACCCTTTCGAATCCTATAACTCTCCAGGACTGGGGAGACTGGGTGGCTAAGGCACATGGCTTCCCCCACCGCACATGCCCAGTTACAGCACAATGCATATTCCCTAACCAGCCGTGGGGTCTGAACCCTGCCTCTTGTCACACCACTCTCCAGTGGGCTCGGGTACATCCGGGCCACACTGGCTTCCTTTGTCTCCTGACCGCTCTAAAGCTCCCTCTTGTCCCTGGCCCTTTCTAACATGTTCTCTGCCTAGAATTCTCTTCCCAAGGCAAATATCTTGGTAGTTGACTTCTTCTTGTCACTCAGGTGGCAACTCAAGTGTCATCAGTCCGGAGGGCCCTCAGTGTGCCACTCTTTCCTTTACACTCTCAAATCAGTTACCTTCTCGTCTTGCCCACACACCACCTCTCACTATCTAAAAATCTTTCAGTTATTTATTTTTACTCATTTGTTGCCTGTCTTTTTCCACTAGAAGGTGAGCACCACAAACGCGGGGCATCCTGTCATTTTCGGTCACGGCTGTATTTCCAGTGAGCAGAAAAGCTATCGACAGCGAGCAAGGCCTCCATTCTATCTGACGGATGAGTGTGAAGTGGACAAGGGGCTTGCTCTGTCTACACTAGCTCCCCCTCAGGGAACCGTGCTCAGCCTCTGAGACTCCTGTCAGACCTCATCTCCTCCATAAAGCCTGTCCAGGTTTCCTGTTTATACCCACCACGCACCATGCCTTTGCCTCTAAGAATTCTTACCAAACTGTGCCTTGTGTTTTAATTACTCAGGTGTCTGGCTAAACACTCCACTTTGACTTGAAGCTCCTTGAAAATAGGGGGTATGTCGTACCTAGTTCTTATCCCCTACAGGTAGTCCCTGGCACAATGCCTCGCACAGTATGTTATGAAAATAACTATTTTGCAACTTGAAAACAAAGCCCCTTTTATTCAAGTACTGGCAGTAGAAAATGATATTGATCTAAAGACAACTAAAAGGACCAAATATACTAAATAACAGAACTCTAAATTGCTGTTGTGATGCCCACATAAAATGCCTGCCTAACACACTGATGTACACACAAAACCTCCCCACTGGATCGCCACAGAAGGCTGCTGCAGCCGGCCTCTCTTGAAAGAAAAGAAGCTCCAGAGCTGGAACTCTATATGCAATGAACTGCAGCTTCCAATATTGGTCACTTTAGAGAGTTTATGGTGCAAAATACTCCTTAAGAATTTTAAATGCCTTTAAAATAATCTGTAACAAGCATGAAAATTGCCAGCTGTGATGACTTATTCATAGGCTGACTTTGTTTACTCAGAGATTCAATCTGAGAAGAGGCACCTAATTAGGGGACTTTCTAAATTTTCTGCACATTAGAATCACCTGGGAAACTTTGACAACTCCAGACGCCCAGGTCACACCCCATATCAATTAAACTGGAATGTCTCAGGTGGGAGCCTGCTGACCGTGGTTTGGAAAGTTCCCCAGGTGATTCCAATGTGGATCAAAGTCGGAATCACATCACAGGCTGAGTTTTCTATTAGTAGAGAGTCTCTGGTCATTTTGGTCTGTGGCCACTAGATGTCGCTCCTGCCCAGACTAGAGACATCACCCAGTACTTGCCCTTCCGAGGAGGGACATTCTCACTGATGTTTACTGGTTAATGAGGAAAGAGAACTTTCTTGTGTTAGTTTATTTTGGTAGAAAATATGTTGAAAGAGAGGGTTAAGGTAATAAAAAATAAACAGATTAACTCTTTGCTGCATTGAACACTAGGAGAAAATAGTAAGGCAATTTTTCAACCAGTTATCTTCACTGTCTGCTCATTATCTAGGTTCCCTAGTACAGGGAACTGTGGGGACACACCGGCATTGGAGGTGGAGAAGCACAGGACAGGAAGGACTTACAGACGAAGGACATTGCTCAGAACTCTCAGCAGTTCTCAGAACTCTCTGTGCGGTGTTCCTTAGTCAGGACCTTCCTTCTCTCTTTCTGGGCCTCGCTACCATCTTCTCTTTCAGGACTCCACTTTGATATGACTTTCTTGATTCCCATACAGAACTCGCCCTGCCGACTTCTCACCATCTATGTCCTTGTCAACTCTCCAAGCGCCTCCTGGTCAGGGATCACGCTTTGTTCCCCCTCCAACTCCAGGGCCTGCCTAGCAGAGTTTCCTAGGCACAATAGTAGTAGCTCTGCTGTAAACATTTGGTAAATGTACGAAAGAATGCTTAGGGAATGTGTGAGTTATATTTGATGGTAAAAGTATATGAGAAACTGGATTAATTTTAAACAGTTTCTAATCAAATTTGATTCAATTTAGGAATCTAAAGAGGAAAATTGGATGGTGTGTCATTTTATTTTATGATTTCATTTATTTAATTTTAGAGCGAGAGGAAGGGAGGGAGAAAGAGAGGAAAAGAAACATCAGTGTGTGGTTGCCTCTCACGTGGCCCCCACTGGGGACCTGGCCTGCAACCCAGGCATCTGCCCTGACTGGGAATTGAACTGGCGACCTTTTGGTTCGCCTGTGCTCAATCCACTGAACTACACCAGCCAGGGTGGAGTGTCATTTTAAAGACTAGAATTCCTTGGCTTCATCAGCACTTGGGGCTGGAGGAGACTTTCAAGTTTTCCAGTTGAGGCCTTGCTATGAAGTTTCCACTTCAATTTTTGCATTCTATGCCAAGCAGTTGCTGAGCCTTTGATTGGAACCAGTAGTGATGAAGAGCTCACTACTTCCAAAGTAGACAACCCCACTGAACAGTAGTGATGACTTATAAGTTATTCTTGATGTTGAGCTCCAATTTTTCTTCTAGGAAATTCTATCCATTGGTCTTAATCCACTCCTCTGCAGCCTCACAGGTAGAGACTGTAACCTCTGCCCAAGGGCAAGATCATGATTGTCCTTATTCTTATTCAGGCTAAAGTGTCCTCAGCTACTTCCCACATAATCAGAACAATATGTTACTATTTGAGATTTAATTTAATTGTAATACACTCTAATGAACTTTCAGGTTCCCTCACCTCTTCTACATGTTTCATAAATTAGTGCTGCTTTTAATGATTTGTTGAGAAAATAAATCATTGTTCCTAGTACCCCATAGAAAGTGGTTCCTTTCTCCTGATGCTATAGTTTTTTAATAAAGGTCAAGGCTAATTAAGGACTGCCAACTATCACTGACATGTCAACTTCTGCAAACATTCCCTTATTAGAGCCCATGTGATTAGGAATTGCCTTCATAGTCCCTCCTCTCTCTCTCATCCTCACAGTACAAACATTATATATCAGGAAAATTTACTTGTTCTTGAGTAAAAAAAAAGTCAGTGTCAGAAACAAGAGAGAAAAGATTCTATAAAAGGTATAAAATGTTTTTTGTTGGTTTTCCATGATCTCTAGGGTTCCTGAAGTCTTATGAATCAACGTAATAGGACTTTTCAGATTAATCAGTTTATGAGGCAGGTCTGTGGGGCATCTAATTGGCTTTCTGGGTGGGTCAGAAACTCACCAATTCTCTGTAAAGTGGGTCCAGGGTAAACCACAGAGCCACAGCACACCTCTGGCCTCTGGTGACTGCCTTCACCCCATGCGGGTTCTCACCTCCAGATGAGAAGCTGATCATACGTCCACACTTTGGCTTGATGGAGGCCTGAGAAAACAAGTGAACATTAGACTCTCAATTCCTATGTCACAAGCATCTCTACAACTCCTGTTCTTCATCCTTCTGTGGGATTATTTGGGTCAAGTTTTGAATCAAGGAATAAGGGACTCCTGAGGTTGAAGAAGACATAGACTATTTCAATCTCATCTGGAAAACAAATTTAAGGTCAAAATAATATCTAATTCAGAAAGTGAAATTATCCAGATAAAATGACTGGTCCGTGGCAGGAAGTGACGGCTCAATACATGCTGTGCTGGCAGCTGACGTACCCCGTGAAGCCAAGGCTCTCTCCCCTTTACTCTACTTCTCCAACTAACTCGGCATCTGGCCTGCATAGATGTGCATTCACTATCTGTGGGACGACAGAAACAAATTAAGCGGACACCTAGAGTGCTAGTAAATTTTTATTATCGATCCAGGTTGTGGTTCCATGGGTGTATGTACCTTTCTAATTCCTTAATCATACATTTAGGGTTTATGAATTTTCATAATACAAAGATTTTAAAAAGTCAAGTCTAAGCCCATATAATCATTGAATTCCTGTCACAGTATCACTGCCCCGTGATCTTCAGCCAATACTTTAACACTTCCAGGCCTGAGAACACACTGCCTCTTGGGGTGACCCACTGCATGGCCTCCAGGGCTCGGAAATGATTGACAGTTCTCCCAAGCTGTGCATCATTCAGGTGGAGCGGTCCAGGAAGGCTTAGGTAGAGGAGGGTAGGAGGGAAGAGACGAGGCTGGGGTGGCCCTGAGCCAGGGCATTAGATCAAACAAGCAGGCTTTCCAAATCGAGCAAGCTTAAGGAACGGATGTGGGCCTTGCTTACATGTCGAAAGAAATGTCTGAACGTAAGTTGATTTTCCTTTCTTGGGAAACACAGACACTTGACTCATTCCATAGTAGAGCTTGGAAAAATAAAAGCAAAAAAGTGGTACCAACCATTCTTTCTGGTAAGATGGGCCCATTCTAACTAGCTAGTGTCTGAATTGATTTGAATTGACAGATGCCCTTTAGAAGACTCTTTGGTTTTCTTTACCATACAGTGGGAACGCTAAGTATTTTCAAAGACCATTGCAGGAGAAATACTTGGGAAGTTGCCTGAAGTCCTTGGCTGCCTCTCAGCATAAGTACTCCCAGACTGTGTGACCTGGAAGCTGAAATTGAAGGCAGGGGGAGGACTCAAAAAGTCTGAGACCCAGGCAGGTGTGAATGTGTGTGTGCTAAAGGAAAGAGCAGAGAAGAGCAGTCAGTTTCTGGTTATTCTTCTATTCACAATAATTGAGGAGGAGTGATTTGTTCCTGGAGACAATTGCTTTTGTTTAGTAGCTTTACCAAGGGGACTTTTCTGGTGTAAATGCGGAGAGCTCAGTAGTTCCTGGTGCCCTTCGTATCCGACTTTGTTTCTCAAACAAAGGACTTTGCTGTGCATTCCCACAGAAATAAATAGTACTCGACACATTCGACGTAGAATAGGAACGCCTTCCTGTACACATGGCTTTAGGAACTTGTTTCAAGTTTTCTTGCTGCTCGTTCCCTGGTGCTGGTCGGGATTCAGCCACACGCAGGCAGGTGCGGTCACTTCCGTGTGCCTACTGGACCGCGGCGACAGCATCCGACCACACCGAAGAAAGGGCCCGGGGAGATGGATGACACTGGATGGACGGAAAGCGTTTTCGCACATGAAGACCTTTGGAAAAGTTGAGGAAAACAAGCTACCAACTGCTCGAAGCCGGTGCAATTGATTACAGGTGTGCGGGCCCACAGACATCTTTAGGACTAATCCGAGCCTACAGACGGCCTCACCTGTTAGGTACCAGGTACGCGGAGCAGTGAGCCAGCTCCGCTGCTGACCTCGCTGCCACCGGGAAGTCTGTTCCGCGGGGCCGGCAGACGGCCGTGCGAACACGGTTCCACCGAGATTTTCATTTTTCATAAAGCAAACGGAACTCGTTACGTTTTGTCTTCTGGAAACTTTCACAGAGAAACCCAAATCCTTAAATACCCATGTTTCACAGGTAAAGGCTGCTGTTGAAATAATCCATGGAGCTTCCAAGTGTGCTTTTCGTCCCATGGATGGTGAAATGACAGAGAGGCCTTTCGGCCGTTCTTGCCTTGAATAAATGTAAACCTTCAGCTACCGTTCAGTTAATTAAATAATTCCCAGGCTTTTCAAAAATAAAGGACGTAGAAGGCTATACCTCCTTATGTAGTCTCAGACTGGGTTCTTCCCCGGCTCCCTCTGTCCCTCCAGAGTTAAAGAAGGGAAAGCTGAAAAGGAAAACTCTTTCTGTCTGTTGTCGAGACTGGTTACCTAGGAATTTGATTATCTACACAATACCCTAAGCACTCTACCATATACATGAACCAGAAATAGAAAGAATGTGGGAAAATAAACCTCCCAACTTGGACCTTTCTAATGAAAACAGTATGCAGAGGGGAGGGGGCTGGGGGCTGTATAGGAGGGTAAAGGGGACAAATGGTGACGGAAGGGCACTTGACTTGGGTGGTGGATACACAGTACAATACACAGATGATGTGTTGTAGAGTTGTATGCCCGAGAAGCCTACATACTTTTTAAACCAATGTCCCCTCAATAAATCCAATAACAATCTTTTAAAAATAAAAATAAAATATCTCAATTCTAAAAAAAAAGAATTCCAGTTAATTTGCTTTCAACAGTGAATGAATTATTGCTTCATTACATAGTATTCCAGGCATCAATTACTTTCAAGCACTGAGCATTTCCAAATTTGGCCACGAGGTGGAGTAGAAGCAAAGAAATATTTTTAACCACCTGTCTGAATTTCCCACTGTGCTGAACGCAAGCATTTTTGAATCTGTTTTAGTGTTAGCAGAGCTCAGAAATCAAATCCTTTCTGCCCAGAGGCTCTTGTTTAAAAAGTGGGAATTTTGTACAGCGACTTTAAATTCTAACCCACACCACCAATCTTGATCTAACTACTCCCATGTTAGTATTTAAGGTTTTTACCAAAAAGCATAGGCATCATAGCCTTTTAAATATATTGTATTAAAATGTATAGAATGTTATTTCTTAATTATAACAATTTTAATCAGAATCTCTATCGGTTTCCTTTTTTACAGTAACATACAGTTTTTGAATATCACCTGCTTACATCCCAGTGGTGGAATACATTACATATCCACTGCTTACATTCATGAATAACACATGGCTGTTTCACTATTAAGAAAAAAATGAAAAAATATGAGGAGAAAACCAAGGAACTAAGAAAATGTTGTGGAAATAGCTTATGTAATACAAAGTCTTTGAAGTTTATTACATGCATGTCCCATCTATTTAGATTTTGTGTGGAGGAAAGAGGTATCTCATAATCTATTTAGGATTCGATTATCTCCTTCATAGGAAAACCTCTCTACCCTAAGTATCCGCTTTGGGTTAAAGACCAGAAGATGCTGTCCATATGGTCTATAAGTGCTCTGCAGGCTGGTTTCCAAAGGTATCAGTTTGCTTAGAAAGATGATTGAATTTAACTTTTGATTTTTACCTATGAAGGTATGTTTAGAATCTCATCCAAAACATGTCATGTGAACACACATACAAACTTAGGTGTCTCTGAATGTGTACATAACTATTTTCAGGGTTTACTTGCAATCACAATCATACACACACACTCACACATTCATACACATGTACATACACACATACACATACATGCACACATATACAATAATTTTGAGAACTAGGGGTCTGGAGGCCAACGAAACATGTACAATCCAAACATGTACAATCCTAGGTTTCTTGAAAGCCACTCTGTAGAATCATTTGATTTGTGAGTTCGGTGCCTTAGGAATTAGTGTTTTTATGTTTCCACCAGGTCATCTGACAATCAGAAGACTAAGGTTCTATTCCAAGTCTAATTGAACTAGCCACATGAGGATTAGGGAATGCTTAATATTTCTAGTCTTTAATTTACCCATCTGTAAAATGAACTAGAAGATTTTTACTGGTGGTTCCATTTCTTACCGTTTACGATGTATGAATTTCACTGAGCCTCTTTGTACCTCTTGAATTCTCGAGCTCAGAAATATTGGGAATCCAACAGTCTCAGTCCTTAGAAACTGGCAAGACTGAGATAAAAGATAGTAAGTAAATGTGCAAGAATAGTTTTACTTACGGTCACGGTCTTGGCATCCATTTCAGTGAATATGAATTCCCCTCCTTCGAAGTCGTCATTCATGTACAGGAGAGCACTGTAAGAAGGGTGGGGAGTCATTTGTACTGTTACATGGTGACAACGTGACCACAGAACACTGAAGACTGATGGTGAACGTTTCCTTTGAAGTAGACATTGAAATAACTGATCCCCCTAGCCCTCAAGAGTAAGATCACATGTAGATTGGATCATATCCTTGAAGTATTTATTCCACTTATGTTACATTTTTAATAATAGTCTACAGCTCATCTTGCACTCACTTCCTTCGAAGAATACCTAACTGGGTTTAATCTAGCCCCTTGAGCTTGCCGCCACTAATCACAACTCTCTTCTTCCCCGTCATACCAGTAACTCTAAATAACGTATTTTTTCCCTGACTAGCTGGAGAGCTCCAAGGGGTGTAGCCTAGCCTTGCGGATAGGGGGCGCTCAGTAACTGTTTCTGTATGGAGAGAGCATGGACTACTAATCACACACTATTATCTACACATGGTAACTGCGACACCTGACTCTTCTCTTTACACACTAAAATATCGTTCAATAGAAAACATTTTTCCCTCCTGAGTTTCCAGTTTCTAGTTTCTAAAATGCAGACATAGATAAGTGATGTGATAAGATTCCTATACATAAAAGATGTTTCAGTGAAAACTAAGTGATTATTAAAAAATATATGAAAATTTTATATTAAAACAAAGTGGAATTTTGTAGAATAAGATACAAAAAAATGTATGGATTTTTAAGATAAACATGAGATGATGAAGTCACTTCTCAGTTGTGACAGCTGCTTCAGAAGATCATTTGAGAATCTCTGCTTTGTAGAGATGAATGTGATGACAAGCAAAAAGGCCAGCTTTCTACAGTCCAAGGGTTTTTGATAACTGGTGGGCAAAGGCTTGGCACTGAAGCAGGTGCTGGCTGTACCTGTAGTCCCGGAACGTGTAGGCAGGAGGCTCCTTCCAGCACTCGTTGGCCTCTGGATCCAATAGGCAGTTGTCGGCATGGATGGGATGACTGAGGTCATTTCTTCTATCCTGTTGACCTGCCAGGAAAGGGACAGGGGAGGATGAGAGAAGGAGGGCACTGACCTCTGACAGCAGCCCTGTGCCCTTGCAAACCGGAGGAGACAGAAAGCCCAGCGGAATAGATGAAATAACACTGGGCAAGCAGTTCGGAGTCTCTGGCCCCGCTTTGCTAGGAGCTTGATGTAAAACTGTGAGCAAGTCACACCTGCTGCTTCAGCTATAAAAGTTACTGATACAAATAGACATAGAGACATTCCATGAATTTCGTGGGCTGTAGTTCATGCGGAGCAGTAATAGGGGGAGGATGAAGTGAAAATGTAAAAAAAAAAATTAGATCTAAGTTAGCTGAGGCTTTCCCAAATGTCCAAGTCCCACCCTATGACATGACCCTCCCCTCCTGGTCAGGAGGGCAGAGAAGGGAGAGTCTGGGGAAGAAATGGTGACAGCAGGGAGTGGGGGCAGTCTCTGGCTTGTTAAGGACATTCATTTCCACAATTCCTTCCCTGTTTCCACTGGATGCTGTGGACGTAATAGGACACTGGAAGCCCCAGCTTCCTAGTAGTGCTCTAGGGCAGAAAAGCATTTTTCTGTGTGACTTTAGAAAGCAGAAATTGATCTGAAAGGGAAACTAGGCAGACTGATGGTATTTAGGGATGAAAATGAAACACAGGAGGGAAGGGAAAATAAGAGTATGTTTCTTTTGTTTTAGAAACGTAGAACTCCTCTAAACCATTCGTCTGTCACGTAATAGAGCTTTGCTTTCTTTTTTATCTCCCTGTGGATAGAAGGGAACACATTGAGACTCTGGAATCTCACCGGACAGGGCTGTTCGGCAGACCATGTGAGTATAGGAAAAGTACAGGGTTGAGTTCAGCATGAAATAGGATTCTACGATCTTTCGAGCCTTCTCGCTGATGTCATAAAACAGACGGGCACTCTTCAGTGGGACTCGGCCTTCGTAACCAAACTGAAGAAAAAGGAGAACATTAGCCACCACGGGTTTGACTGGGAACTTGAGAAAAACAGACACTAGGTTTCACTAAGCCAATACACAAGGTCACCTCTGTATTGACTATTGGGAATACTACTACATGCTTGTGAATCTGGGTTAGGAAAGCGAACCACTGAAATAGCCTTCCTAATCACTGAGAGAACGTGAAAAGCTAATCACTCTTTTCTCCCATAACCCTGTCCTCGTTCCTCTCTCACAACGCTGCTTGCAGTACAGAATAATTACTTTATAGGGTACGTTTTCACCATGGGACCATGAGCTCCCTGAGAAGGGGGTGACAGGGCAAGAGCTGTATGTTATTGGTCAGGTACAAATTTGGGAAACGTTAAGTTTGATCAATTGATGACTGCATGGAGGAGTGAAGGAAGAATTAAAAACAATGCAGGTGCCATTTGATATGTGACCCCTTCAACTGTCCTGATAAGACCATATTCTGAGCTCTTCTCTTTCGTGTGTCTGCCATTCACAGAAGGTCCTGGATTGGCACTCGGGAACCTGAACCCCAAACCAGGCAAGACTTTACTTTGAGTGCTTTCAAGACAGTCGCGCCTTCAAACTTCTCATTGGGTGTGTGGGGGGAAGTTTTTCCTCTGTATCCATCACCAACAAGCATGATTCCCTGGAAGCACAATACAAGAAGATGTTTTCTTAATGACAACCACAAATTCACCAGGTCTCCCTGTCCCCCTTGATTACCAGAAAGCTAAGAACCAAAGTCGATACTCAGAACCACCCCCATTTTATTCCAGGATCCTGGTATCATTCCTTTTTTCCAGTCAAAAGGAATATAGTTATTTAATGTTTACTATAAAACACCACCGCTTTTGTAGATATACATTGTTTATTATTGAATAAAATAATGGGACTGTCTCAACACCTTTATGTGGTAGATAGGGAACATGCTGGACAGTTGCTGTCCTGGGAATGAAGCCAATAACTATTTCAGATCCACTAGCTATATCCAGATCTGAAAAAACTAAAGTCATCTGAAACCGAAGGCTATGAAAGTGCCTCCACAACCCATGTCCTTCTCCTAAAGAAAGTGACATTCCAGGCCTGGCTCGCACCACACCAGCACAGGTGGCCCCCGCCCTGCCCGGTCCTCACACTGGCCACGCTGTGCAGCTCCCGGCACTGTTCTTCTGACAGGACGTTATCCAGGAGAACCCGCTGCGTCCCGTTCAGCTGCTCCGAGTTATAGACGAACGTGACGTTCTCGTAGAGCAGAGGGCCACCTGAAGGGACAGAGCACATTGTCTCCTCTGTTACCTCTGTCCCCAAGGAGTGAAGCACAGAACACCCAACAGCTTGCAATGTGCAGTTCAGTTTCCTCATAAATATTTAGGAATGCTAAGACAAATGACAAATTTGGAATTTGATAAACACAATATGGATTCAGGAAAAAGGCAGCTGTTCGTCTGACTTCCAGGTTTTGCCAAAATGTCATGATAATATATTACATTTGGGCAGTATCTTAGGTTTGATAAACTATCTTTTTATTGGACTCTGGTGATGATCCTGCAAATCAGACTGGGCATCTCACAGGATTCTCCTCTGGGAAGACTTTCCAGAACTCTCTCAACAATTGGACGCATCCCTCTCTATAGCCCTTGGCTCCTACTGCTGCTGTACCATCACGTGCAATTACTTGATCACATGTCTGTGTCCCCAGGCATGACATAGACATCTCAGCTTCATGGGTATGAGAGCAATGCCTTCACCAGGAAATGCAGGTAGTAAATGCATACCATCAGGGCAGTCACACCCAAGTCACCCACCTCCTTCCTGCTCTTCTTTCCACCACTGCCTCACTCTACAGTCTTGCTTTTAGAATATTTACTCTACTCTGCTCTCTGGGCATACCTTCATATGATTCTCTTTGTACAGATGGTTTCCTGTAGGCACCTGCCCTCGCCTGGATAGAGTCCATGACTTTATGAAATTAGCCACACAGGCTCGTCAGAGAATGATAGAGCTGGGCCATGTTTCAGGTGGTGAAATTATAAAATCTAGACCTGACAGGTCTTTTCTTCACAGGAAGTAGGACTAAAGAATAAAACCTCTGGTGGTGAGGAAATTTTCAGATTTAACAGAGTGTAACCATCTGGAACCAGAAAAGAAAAAACACTGTTTTTCTACTCTTTCTAATATTCGTAAAAGACCTGGTACGTGCCCTCAGTGACAATAGCTCACTGTGGAGGGAGTGGCGGAGAGGGCTCAGCTACCCCTTTCCCCGCCACAGCCGAGCCGTGGTCACAAAGGCACTGGTCTAAAACATGTCGGCTGAAGGAAGACAAGACTATTGACACTGATATCTCTTCCATGGCAGTAAAACAGATCAAATCGGGGAGCAGCACGAAGTGTTTATTAGTCTAGTCAGGATGGAGGAGTCACCATAGGCCACAATGAATGGAATACTAAAAGAACGAGGCAGTGCTTCTCAGCCTTGAGTAACATATGGTTTTCTGTTAAAACAGAAGTTCCCTAAGGAGCTGTGGTGTTGGTAAATTATTTGTACTGTAAGTTTACTTCCATATTTGCAATGATAAAACTATGAATACAGCATTTATTTTGTGGTTTCAAACAACTATAGTACCAAAACCAATTTATAAAATTAAAGCAAGACCATAAACCACCTGAATTAAAATGAATAATATTAATGAAATGACCAGTGTTGTTTTGTGGAAACTAATAAGCTACCTTCCACATGAAAATCCTATTAACTAATCTGGCCTCGGTTCTTTGAGCCAATATTCCTCTACTGCTCTCGGTGGGTAGCGACTCATTTATTCTACCACGGCATCTCTCTACTGAAACTACCACACACTCTCAGCGTGCCACAATGGGTTTTGACATTCACCTGCTCCATTGTTTGTACTACTTTGTTTCATTCATTTATTTACTTTTTACTGTATTTTTTCATTACCATTTAGTCCACTTATACTCACCCCCCACAATCACCACACTGCTGTCCATGTCCATGAGTCCTTTCTCCTTTTTGCTCAATCCCTCCACTCCCTTCCCTCCCCTGTCTTACCTGTCATCCTGCTCTCTATCTGCGAGTCTGTCTCTATTTTGCTTGTTAGTTCAGTTTGTTCATTAGGTTCTACATATGAGGGAAATCATATGGCATTCGTCTTTCTCTGGCTGGCTTATTTCACTTAGCATGATGTTCTCCAGGTCCATCCATGCTGACACTATCCTCAACCATTGAATATTACTAAGTGCTGCCAATGTCACAGTAACTGCACCCATACCCACTGAGGTTTGTAACCTCATGGCAGTGTTTGGCTATAGGTGGTTATTCATATGGCCCATTAGTTGCCCCTCAATATTTTTAAATTGTATATTGACAAGTTCCCAGTTTCAGTACCAACTCTTTTGGATGAATAGAAAAAAACATTATTTTTTCTGCAGTTCATGTTTCTCAAACATTTTTCTACAGAAAAGTTTTTGATGAAAAAAAGTTTCTTAATTAAATGTGTTTGGGAAGTACTGGGTTAAACAAAATTTAATAGAACTTCTTAGAATAGGCATTATGAATATCCTAAGTATCAATACAATATGTAGTAGTTCTCACCCTTAATTCAGCACAATATTCTCCCTTTCTTCCTTCCCCCTTCCCCCTTCCTTCCTTCCTTCCTTCCTTCCTTCCTTCCTTCCTTCCTTCCTTCCTTCCCTCCCTCCCTCCCTCCCTCCCTCCCTCCCTCCCTTCCTTCCTTCCTTCCTTCCTTCCCTCCCTCCCTCCCTCCCTTCCTTCCTTCCTATGGCAGAGAGACTCGAAAACAGACTCTAAAGATCAGTGCCTCCCAGAATTCATAGGCTTGTGTAATTTGTTTCCAAGTGTGGACAGGGCCTGGATCTTGCTTCTAACCAATAGAATATGGAAAACATGATGAGATGTCACTTCTGTGATTGTCTTACATAAAACTGAAACTTCTATCTTGCTAGCAGGCTCAGTTTATTGCCTTCTTAGCTTGCAATCTGATGCAGCAAGTGGCTGTATTGGACAGGCTCATGTAGCAAAAAAATATGAGGGCATCCTCTAGGTAACAACCAACTAGGAACTGAGGAACACAGTCCCATAATCCTTTGAGAACCAAATTCTGTCATCTGAACTTGGAAGAAGATAGTTCCTCAGTCAGGCCTTAGAAGAGACTCCAGCACCGATCAACAGTTTGATGATTGCCTTGTAAGAGCTTGAAGCAATAGACCCCAGCTAAGCTCTCCCCAGACTCTTGACCCAGAGAGACTGTGAAATAGTAAACGTATGTTATTTTAAGCTGCCACATTTGTGCTAATATTTTTCATAGCAATAAAAAAACAAGTAGATTGTTTTCCCATCATGGAACCTCTTAACATAAAACACAGTTTGCTTGGGAAAGGTTGCTCTAATCTATATAGTTGATTAAGATATGTAGCCAAATAGAGGCCATCCCTCAAATATTTGGCAGAATCAACTACATATTCAACTCTCATTTAGAACTATAAAAAGAGATTTTCCTTCAACAATGAAGAAGACAAGATACTCGTAGGCTCACCGAAAAGCATTTTTTAATATAAAATTCAAATAGAAATGGAAGACAGACCAAGTTTAGTAGATTAGGTTGATTTGTACTTTGCCATGTTGTACTTTTTCTTGTCTTCTACATTGAGAATGTATTACTTTAAATATAATTAGCTTATTTTAAAAATATAACTTTAAAAGTTACTAAAACTAAAACATTCAGAAAAATGCCTACCATTCTTAAACTGTATATAAATATTTATTATTATTATTACTATTATTGAATTAGTAATATATGCCCGATATATTAAGTTCTGAGACATCTTTTTTTAAATATATTTTATTGATTATGCTATTACAGTTGTCCCATTTTATCCCCTTTATTCCCTTCCACCCTGCACACTCCCTCCCACCCACCTTCCCCCTCTTTAGTTCATGTCCATGGGTCATATATATAAGTTCTTTGGCTTCTCCATTTCCTATACTATTCTTAACCTCCCCCTGTCTATCTTCTACCTACCATTTATGCTTCTTATTCCCTGTACCTTTTCCTCCTCTCTCTCCATCCACTCCCCTGCTGATAACCCTCCATGTGATTTCCATTTCTGTGATTCTGTTCCTGTTCTAGTTGTTTGCCTAGTTTGTTTTTGTTTTAGGTTCCGTTGTTAATAACGGTGAGTTTGTTGTTATTTTACTGTTCGTATTTTTTATCTTCTTTTTCTTAGATAAATCCCTTTAACATTTCATATAATAAGGGCTTGGTGATGATGAACTCCTTTAACTTGACCTTATCTGGGAAGCACTTTATCTGCCCTTCCATTCTAAATGATTGCTTTGCTGCATACAGTAATCTTGGATGTAGGTCTCTGCCTTTCATAACTTGGAATACTTCTTTCCAGCCCCTTCTTGCCTGCAAGGTTTCTTTTGAGAAATCAGCTGACAGTCTGATGGGTACTCCTTTGTAGGTTACTGTCTCCTTTTCTCTTGCTGCTTTTAAGATTCTCTCCTTATCTTTCATCTTGGGTGATGTAATTATGATGTGCCTTGGTGTGTTCCTCTTTGGGTCCAACTTGTTTGGGACTCTCTGAGCTTCCTGGACTCCCTGGAAGTCTATTTCCTTTGCCAGATTGGGGAAGTTCTCCTTCATTATTTGTTCAAATAAGTTTTCAATTTCCTTCTCTTCCTCTTCTCCTTCTGGCACCCCTATGATTTGGATATTGGAACGTTTAAAGACATCCTGGAGGTTCCTAAGCCTCTCCTCATTTTTTTGAATTCTTGTTTCTTCATTGTGTTCTGCTTGAATGTTTCTTTCTTTCTTCTGGTCCACACCATTGATTTGAGTCCCAGTTTCCTTCCCATCACTGTTGGTTTCCTGTACGTTTTCCTATATTTCACTTAGCATAGCCTTCATTTGTTCATCTTATTTGCGACCAAATTCAACCAATTCTGTGAGCATCCTGATTGCCAGTGTTTTGAACTGTGCATCTGACAGGTTGGCTAGCTCTTCGTCGCTTAGTTGTATTTTTTTCTGGAGCTTTGATCTGCTCTTTCATTTGGGCCATTTTTTTTTTTTTCTTGGCGCGCCTGTTATGTAGTAAGGGGCGGAGCCTTAGGTGTTCACCAGGGTGGGGCAGCCACATCGCTGCATTGTGATGCTGTTTGTGGGGGAGGGGTTCAAGAAGGAACAATGCCACTTGCTCTGCTCTCTGCCGGTTTTCAGTGACTTCCCCTGATACCCACAAGCAAAGTGGGCCCTTCTGGTGCTGATTCCCAGTGGGTGGGCTTGTGTATGCTCTAGGATCCTGTGGGTCTCTCCAACGAGCTTTCCTGTGAGGCTGGGAGCTTCTCCTGCTGCTGCTGCCTCAACCCCCACAGGTGTTTTCAGTCAGAGGTTTGAGGCTTTATTACCCTGGGTTGTGTGGTCTGTTTCACTCCCCAGTTGTTTCTCCCGGTTTATCCGCACGTGGGTGTGGGACGCTCAGGTCCACCAGCCACCACCTCGCCGAGAGTCCTCTCTGTCCAGCTGCCCATCTCCGCCCCTCCTACCAGTCTGGGTGAGTGTTTCTTCTTTAACTCTTTGGTTGTCGGATTTCCATATAGTTTGATTTTCTGTCAGTTCTGGTTGTTTTTTGTTTTTAAATTTATTGTTGTCCTTTTGCTTGTGCAAGGAGGCATAGTGTGTCTACCTATGCCTCCATCTTGGCCGGAGGTCTGACTGAGACATCTTAATAAACATAATAAAGTATATTTAAAAGAGTGCTACTAAGATATGGACAACTCTTCCAACCATGCCATAGTAACATACATAGGTCAGGTGAAGGAGCAGAACACAAATGGAGTATTAAACATCGAAACCCTAACAGGTTCAAACAGAATCTGTGCTAGAAATCTGCCCCTCCTGTAGCTGACACAGTTACCACTATGCAGTTTTATACAGAGGTTTCCCACACATACATTTAACAACAACAACAAAAAACAACTAACTACACACTCACTAACCAAAAGGGGGGGGGCGGGAGGAGTAAAGATAAACCCCACCATTCAAAAATACAAACTGACCCACTTACAAATGACTAGTAGCACACTAGACTGAGAAAAGCATAAAAATAAAAATAAAAATGTAGTCCAATAAGTTGTGGTTCCTGGGGCCTGATCTGACAGCTTCAGCCAACCCTTAACCACAGCCCAAGGAGATTTTAGTTAAACAACTTAATTCTTTTCTCATTCATAAAGTATGTGCCTGGCTCTGACTCTCCAGTTGCAATAAAGAGGGATCATCTAGGAAAATACTCCTTGTGCTCACTGTCTGTGGCTCACAGCTAGAAAGTCATTTTGTTGTAAATATTGCAATGTCATGAGGTCATGACAGCGTACACTGACTAACAAGCCCTTTGGTGAGCACAAACCTTTAAAGTTTACAAAAGACTTTTCGCAGTCATATTTTCCAACAGTTGCTGTCATTGTTTTATAGACGAGGGGCACAGGGCCCTGGGAGATGGAGTCTCTAGTGATAACCAGAGTCTCTAGTGAGTCTCCAGTGACTCAAGGATTATTATAGAGCAGGACCTTTGGAAAGTTAATGGCTGAAAGGAGAATGGATAAGTGACAGACTGTTGTTTTTTTTTCTGGAAGTAAACATGTATGTTCCATGGACTGGAGTCACCCTGGGCCACTCCCATCTTAATACTTGGGAGCCATCCAAGATGAATATGACTAACTGCTGTTAGGTAACCAGAGTAGATGACAACCTCTTTGTGGAAAATGAGAAGAGCTGGAATACATTCTGCTCCGTGAGCCATGCGTCCTTTGTTGTCTCCATGACATCTGCTTTCAGCCCAAGATAGGAAAGTGTTTTCTGATTGGGAACTCTGCCTCTGTCTACCACTGTTCTTAATTTAGAAACTATTTAAGTCTTCAGTGACAGGACAGAAAGCTTTCCAATGGATTCCCAGAGACCATCCTAAGATCCATTAGCCTTGAATTAGGCTAAGTAAATTCTGCAGAAATGATAGAACTTGGTAATCAGCCAATTGTGACCTTTCTCCATCCTGTGTAACTGTTTCAAGTCTTCTCATTAATCTTCCTGGTCAGTCACTGGACATCAGATTTTTTGGTAGCCAGAGAAAAAAACAATGCTTTGACATTTGGCAACTTTCCTGGAGTTTCCCAAACCTTTACAGTGAAGTTCTGGCTTGTCACGTATTTCCTGGGTGATTTCTCGGCTTAAAAAGCAACATGAACTCTGGCTGACCATGAAGCTCTCTGGCACTTGTGAAACAGCTTGGGCTTTGTAGCTACACATTAAGGTCCAGGTTAAATTAGAGGAGCATATTATCCTGTTTACTGCCTTACACTGACTTGGAAGCTAAGGAAGAAAAGGGCTCGGAAATATGAACTGTAGAGAGCCAGTAGTTTTCAAATCAGCTAGAAGAATGTGCTGACAAGCTTCTTGTCTGGGAAAGGAGTACTGTACTTTTTCTCAATACAGGTTTTTGAAAGCCTCTTTCCAATTTTGCAATTATTTAATCAATAGGGTACATTTTGAATATCTAGACACTTCTATGTTCCACATCAGGTAAAGACAACATGGGGTTTGTATTCAAAAGCCTGGGTTTAAATGGCTTCTCGACCTGTTATGAGCTGTGAGACTTTGAATGAGTTACTGAATCTCCGTGAGCCTCATTGTTCTTGTCTGTGAAATGGGGATCTCTTCTCACCCGAGGTGCCACCAGTACTAAAAGGAACTGTGTGTGTTGCAGGGTACGTGATTCTCTAACCACTGTGCTGTACACTTGAAACTAATACAAAACAATATTAATTGTAATTTTTTAAAATAATTAAAAAAGGGAATTTGCTTGAAAAATTATCAAACATAGAAATAATAATTGTTAAGGATTACTTATGCAATCAGTACTACTATTGCCAATAATTTATTATTATAACAATGCTTGGATTTATTTAAAAACTACTTTTGTCTCCACTAATTTTGATCTTACTTAAGTAGGCCTATGAAGCTCTGCTCTCTCTGTCTCTAGGCCTTTATTCCATTTGTTTTATCCATTAGAATGACTCTCTCTACATCTCTGTCAATTCAACCCAAATTCCACTTTTCTCTCCTGGCCTTGCTCAGACACATGTGCCTCAAGCATCTTAGATTAACTAATCCAATATCCCAAGCAATTGGTCTCTTTAATTCCTTTCACACACAGGCTATTCCATACTATCTAGCTCTACTCACTTGCTATGTGAGAGAAGGAAGCCACAGGACCTCTCTAAGCCTCAGGTACTCAACTGAGAATGGTGATGATCGTACCATCCCTGCCTGGCTCACAGGATTCCTGTGGGAAACAGAAGTCCTTTTCTTGGGAACGAAAGGTGATGGTACACAAACCTGAGATATTCTTGTTTTTAAGCCTTGCTTTCAGAATTCCGTGAACTGTAGTAGCTTAGTCCTTTTCTTTGTTTTCCAGAGAAAGTGGATTCTGCCTAGATCTGAGTAAGAACTGGTCAAGTCCTATTCTATCCTCACCCTCCTTCTTAGAGTAAAAATGCACAAATACTTACCTTCTCTTAGGTCTCGGTCTATCTTGGGTGATGATTTTTTTCCCATCGACAGTCCATGAACTTCTGCCCCCTCCACGTTTACTCCTGAAGGGACCCTGCTCAATCAAATAAGTTGAAATAGCAATTTCCTATTGAATCAAATGTTCAAAGGCAAAGGATATCTTATTCTGGTAGTCTGTGAGTCCACATTTTATATTTTTTGTTGTACAGAAGTGCACTTATAGTTCAAGATCAAATTAAATGTCACTGCTTCCATGAAGTTCTTTTCTATTTCTCCAGTGAGTATGCTTTTCTTCTCTAAATCTTCTTAGCAATCTTTATTACAGTGAATTGTATTCATAACTTAACCCCTTTAAGTTTAGACTTTGAATCACAATAGTGGAGGAAAAAATTATCATGTGCATCTGTATTGTGCTCACAGTGTCACATTGTATGTCTTGAACATAGTGTTCATCACTGAACAGTGGCTGAATTAAAATAAATCATGCCCTAGCGTAGTGGTTCTTGATTATTCCAAGAAGGAAGATACAAGTTTGTGTCAAACTTTTCAAACATACCAAGGACAGCATGATGTTCTTTTTTTCTAAGTCTTTCTGCATCCATTGTTTTTTAAATTACATTTAATTAATTATGCTATTACAGTTATATGATGTTCTTTTAATAGACACAGATTGAACACAACTGAATGTGCATATGCATTCTTGGATCTCTTACAATAATTCTAGGCCACCCTGAGGTTGAGTCCTTGAAGTCTAGTGAGAGACCACAAGATTTTGAGTAAGAAGATCTGGATGTGCCAGTCCCTCATGGTGTGGGACTCTAAGAGGGTCCTTTGCCTCATCATGTCCTAAGCTTTAGAACTTGAAAATGAATAGGCCAGTCCATGCAATCTCAGACATTCAACCTCAACATTCTATGATTCCTTGAACTGCTCATAATATGTAAGTTGACTTTTGATTTCTATCATTTCAAAATACAAATTATCTTTATTTTTAATTGAGTTAGTGACACCTAATATTTTAACTTGCAGTAAAGCTTTCTGAGCTTCTTTCTTTCAAATAAACACAGTGAGGGGAGTTCAGCATTAACAAGAAAATGTCATAGTTTTATCATACTAATGCATTTTAAAAATCCAACTTTGTATGCTTTAGAATTACAGAGCGTTTATTCCTCAGAGATCACCTGATCCAATTCCTTAATTTGAGAAAAACCATGAGACCCAGAGAGGAAGATAAATTACTCAAGGTCACTCAGAAGTAACAGGAACAGCTGAGACCAGTTTGCAGAGTTCTTAATTCCCAGTTTGGAACTCTCTTACCGTTTTTTTATTCACAGAGCTAAGTTCCTTATAATAGGTGTGACTGTCAGCATTTCTTTTCACTAACAATAAACAGTTGAACAACAATAAAAAAAAGAAATAAACCCTATTATGATTGGAAAAAATAAAATAAACAGTTGACATACAATAATATATTACTTTCAAGAGTATAACACAGGGACTAGACATCTATATAACTTATGAAGTTATCCCCCCAATAAGTCTACCACACATCTGACATGTAGTTATTATGACATTGTTGACTGTATTCTCTGTGCTGTACTTTACATCCCCATGACTGTTTTTATAACTGGCAATTTTTACATTTTAATCCCTTCTCCTTTTTCACCCATTCACCCAATCCCATATCTGGCAACCATAATTGAAAAAATTCTGTAAAAGTTAAAGAAATATTATACTTTTGAAAAAATTTTAAAAATATACAGCTGATGCCCTGAATGGAGAACTCACCTATTCTCGTCATGCCGCCCTCCATATCGAATCCAATAATTCTGTTTTAAATAAAAAAGAAACTCAATAATTTTGCCGCTGAAACTTCACTCACATTAAATAGAATGACCTTGAAATCCCCCAAATACCTATAATGTTATGAAACTTGTATAATATATACAGATATATTTTTATTTAAAAATCATAAAAAGGAAGTTTAAGGTTGACACAGTTTTGAAAAAGACAAGATAATGCACAGATTTATAAAAAATTGCATGGAACTATCCTGGACGCCCATTCTTTTGTCCGAGAAAGTGATTTAGAATTTAAAACCAGGAAGATATTTAAAAAATCACTCAGTCTAACCCCTTATGTTTTGTGAATAAAACAAACAAAAAGTCCAGCTTGACTGAACTTCTCTACAGGACAATAAAGTGACTAAGTGGCTTTTTCTGGGGTGTCTTGGGAAAATGCAGTTTTGAAAAAAAATCATAGGCAGGATCAGATAAAACTGTTAGAAATGTTACACTAGAATCAGTAAATTAAAATTAACCTAATTGTTAAAATGTGCCAATAAAACATGATATAAGTAAGACAGACATTTTTTAAAATGTATGTTACAAATAGGATGTTTTGCAAATAGTGCTTTTTATGAATATGAGATAAATGAACAAAAAGTATGTACAGAAAATTCAAATTAGTGAAAAAATAATTTATAATAATATGTGAAAGTTTTGTTTTTGGTGGTCATCAAAGAAATGCAAAATAAAGTAGCAATGATGTGGCATATTTTAAATAATATATGATTAATATATTGACTAATAATATATTAACTAATGATTTTATTTTTTTAAGATTGTATTTATTTATTTTTATAGAGGAGGAAAGGGAGGGAGAAAGAGAGGGAGAGAAACAGCAATGTGTGGTTGCCTCTCTCTCACCTCTTACAGGGGACCAGACCTGCAACGCAGGCATGTGCCCTGATTGGGAATTGAACCAGCGACCCTTTGTTTCACAGGCCGGCGCTCAATCCACTGAGCCACGCCAGCCAGGGCAGATTAATGCTAATGATTTTAAAATGTTATTTCTCATTGCCAAGATGTGGGTAGTGAACTGGTACTTTTATGTATTGCTAGGAGCAATAAAAGTGGCAGAAAACTGTCTTAGAAAAGCAATTTTAAGAACTTTATAACTTTTCATATTGCTTAATGGCAGAGTAATCCCACTCCTGGGAATTTATTCAAACAGTGTATCTTGAAAGAGAGAAAAAGTGATTAATGTATTAAGTATAAGAGAAAGCAAATCAAATGTTCAACATTAGAAGAAGAGTATATTTATTGTACATCAACTGTATATCTGTAGCTAAAATAATTTTAGAAGCTGTAAAAATATCAAAGTTGTTTATGGTTTCTGAAATAAAAATCAAAACAGAAAGATATCTATATGCTGCAGTACTAGTTCTGCCGAAGGTGTGTTTTCATATGAAGGATGGTTTCAAGACAGCGTGGAAAAGTAAAGAAAAGTCAGCATGTTGTATTGTATAACTGTGACTGATTTTGGTCCTTTTGAAGTCTTTTAAATGTTTTAAAAAGAGAAAATGCAAAATGTTGCATCCATCATTTAGGAAATAAAACAAACCTGAGGCAAGTGCATCATGTATACAATACTTCTCTTCTATCCAAATATATTTGCTCTTGACTTTGGATCTCAGGGATCCAAATCTTTTAAAGCTTATCACTCATACTGAGTAAACAACACCCCCACACGCACTCATGCACATCTCCAGTTTCTGTTAAGGCAGGAGATTAGAATCGTCAACAAATGAGGCTGTGTAATAAAATTATAAATAAAAAAAGTCCACTGAACGGTTCTTTTAAAAAACATTTCCTCTTTCCTCTTTGCTCTTACTGGTTCAGTGTATGAAAATCCCAGGCCCTCTGCAGCTGATTTTATTAGTTCTGATTCCAGTTTATGACGCTTCACAAACATTGCCAAATCCTAGAGAACAAAAATGAAAGAAAAATTTTAATTTAAATCACAGCTAAGGGATATAATAAATGTTCAAGTGGAAGTTTTCATTAGACAGAGACAATAAGCAAAAAAATACATATTCAGAGCTGAAAAAATGTCTCCATCTCAACAGATTCTTACCAGATAGCACACATGAGAAAAATATGTTTCTGGCATTAATGAAGTTTGAAAGAATGGAGTTCTAGAACCTTTACTAAACTGTTACATATATTTAAGTGCAGCATTATATTTTTTACTAACTCCCCAGAGCACGTAGCAGCATTCAGTTTCTTCTGAGGATGTTGGTCTCACCTCTCTGGCTTCAATGGATGCTGGGTCCATGCTGTCACCCAGCAGGTTCTCATAGTAATCCACATTGTCTAGGACATCCTCATCATCCGGATGTAGGAGAAGATAGGCCTTGGCACACTCCAGGGCTTTCACATATTCACCAACTGAAAGACCAAGGAATTGAAGCATTAGAGTTGGCCTAGGTCTGTCTAAAGGATGTTGAACTTCAACATGTCTATGAGAGGTCAGCATTAAGTATCAATAAGGGAAGATAAGGTGAGACTAAGTAATCAGAAATAGTTACAGGCAGATGAAAGAACATGATTTCAGGTATTCCGAAGGTACTATTTTTGGTCTGTTTTGGTGCTATGTGGTTTGCACAAATTATCAAAAGTTTCAAAAGTTTCCAGCTGAAGATATATGTTGACAACTTACATTACTTGATACAGATACACAGAGTAGAATTTTAGGGGTTAATTCTGATCGTTGTACTGAGTTTGACAACATGATATCTAAGA
>VMDR010004614.1:0-58374 GCA_007922815.1 Macrotus californicus
GAAATAGTGGTGATGGTAACACAACATTGTGAGTATACTTAATACAACTAAATTATACACTTAAAATGGTTTAAAAATTAATGAGTATAAACATTCAAATAATGGCAGTGGCTGTCCCTAGTGGTGAGTCTAGAAATTAATTTTAATGTTTTTATTTAATCTTTTTAAAGAATTTTATTACTTTTATAATCAGGAATAATGTTTTTTAATCTCAAAAATATGGTTTTAAAGAACCACCAGTGTTAGAAATAGTCAAGTGATCCCATTTAATAGTTTAGCAAATGTATATAACTCTATTCCACAGAGGTAGTTAACCCCTACAGGCAACTCACAGTTAGCCCCTAAGGGACACATATGTAGGAAATTAATCTGGACAGTTGGTGCTGGAGTGAATTAGACCTTAAAGAAAGGAAACTCAGGATGATCAGGTCTTGGTTACTAGGACAGCCCATGAGATTCAAATTATTTTAGCTTTTGTTGAGCACCTTCTGTGTGTTTACAACCGTACTAAGCACTTTCACATGCATTATTTCAGTTAACATACTAGTTTATTCTCTTCTATCCCTTATCAGTTACATATTGAACGTCTGTTTTGTGTCATGCACTACACTTGGAATAAGAAGTAAGACATGTTCCCACACCTTAATGTAGCCTGCAGGCTAGTGGGGAACCCAGACATTAACAGATAACTACAGTACAGTATAAGGCATGCTATAAAAACATAATACAATGGAATTTAATTATGTTATACACAGCATCATGTATTCATTGGGTTTTCAATATCTGACAGCATTACTAAAGTGATTTAATACTTGAAAATATTCAGCTAATACTTATTGCTGACCCAGGACACCAATATTAAATGAACTGCTGCTCATGCTGTCCAAAAAAAAAAAGCAAAAATAAATACTTTAACTTCCTATTCTTCTAACTTTTGAACTATATTTCTTATGTCTCCATTTCTGGGTATCAGCTTCCCCACATAAAAAATGAGAGTATAGGACTATTTCACGAGTGCAATCCCAAGCAACCATGAACTCAGACTTCTTGTATATCAGACACCACGCTGGGAACTTTGTATTGTATATGTAATTCCCATCTTTATAATCCCCTATAAGGTAGGTGATATTATCCAGTGCCACCAGAAGGAATATAGCTTTCTTTACACACTGCAGAAAGTCTTAAGGTTTTTTTAACACACTTAATATTAGAATCAATCAAATGATCCTGAATGACACAAATTAATTTCTTATCTGTACTAGTGTCTTAGCAAACTTTGTTTTTCTATTAGTATTTTAAACACATTTTTAAACAGATGACAATTTACATAAGTCAGAAGTCAAAAATATAAAAAGGCTTTGGAAGCAGCCTAAGTGCCCATCAGTAGATGAGTGGATAAAAGGACTGTGATGCATTTACACAATGGAATACTACTCAGCTATAAAAAAGAAAGGAAATCTTATCCTTTGCAACAGCATGGATGGGCCTGGAGAGTATTATGCTAAGTAAAATAAACCAGTCAGAGAAAGACAAGTATTATATGATTTTACTCATAATTGAGAGGCAGGTTGAGAGCTGTCAGGGGACATGGGGGCGGGGGAGATCCATGAGGAGGCTGCTGGAGGGATTGACCAAAAAGAGAGAGACGGGAAGAGAGAGAGAGAGAAAGAAACTCTTGGACACAGACAATAGTGTGTTGATTGCCTGGGAGAGAGGGAGATGGAAGGAGGTGGAGGAGAGGATAAGGGGGATAAATGGTAATGGATGGAGACTTGACTTGGATGGTGAACAAACAATACAGTGTACAGATGATGTATTGTAGAAATGTGCACCTGTAACCTATATAATTTTGTTAACCAATGTCACCCTAGTAAATTCAATAAAAAGAAAAGAAAAATTCAGTCGTATTCTGCTAATGGAAACTTAATTCAACTGTATAAAATATTTCTCATCCCATCCTTAGTTCATATTATTCTTCCACATTGAATGCCATTTAATATTATGAAACATCCAACAGTGACATCTGATAAAGAATTTTTGCTAATAGCCAGATTCCTGCTTTTTTTCTAAGAATGTTGGTCCTGACTGGTGGTTTAATTAGCTTCTCAGCAACCTGGGGCATATACCTATTCATGCCATTGATGAATTTTTAAAATATTCTTTATATATATGCACACATTCAGAAAATACTGTCACCATATCTGTTTCTAAAATTTTTTTATCACCCCAAACAAAATCTTTGTATTCTATTTTAATATATTATTCAGTATCTACAAACTCTTAAATTATTTCTACTTGAGAAATGTATGTTTTTCAAATATAAATAGTTGGTATATATGTGTGTTTTATAAATGCCTCTTATAGCCTTATTTTGTATCCTAAAAAGGAAGCAACTGGGTATTTGATACCTCTTTCCTCAATCACAAATACCCAAGTCTGTCAGTTTAAAAAATAAATAAATTACTTGTTTTTCCTATGGAGTTACCAATCAATTTAATAATATGTGTGTCATCAAGGTGAGATTTATTTTAATTGTCATTTGGGCCTAATACAGCAATTTTCAAATGGTGTGCTGCAAGAAATTTTAAAACATGTAATACCTGACTATTTAGTCAGGGGCACTGACCTCTTTTCCCTTAGAGTGTCTGATAAAAAAATGACAACAGGCAAAAACACAACAACAGCTGTTCGGTGGGAATGCCCTGACTTGAACCATAAGTGCATAGGTCATATGAGTTGCATCTTATTAATAAGATTGTGTCTGATTGCACCTGATATTTTTAGAAATCACTTTGGAGCAAAAAGGGTAGGTAATTACTATTTTTAAATCAATCAAAATTATACATATTTGTTGTTCAATTGACAAAAAATAATATTTTTTTGGTGTACCACAAAATTTTAGCAGTTTATGTGTGTCATGGGATGAAAAGGGGTGAAAATTGCTTGGATAATATTCAGTAAATGAAAAACACAATTCTATTCAAACTTTAGGCTTGGTTAATAAATGGACAACTTTTTAATGAGTTTCTAGAAAGCAGCAGCTTTTTTCTAGTCTCTTTCTCCTCTTCTCTCTGCAGTTTCTTCCATCACATAGTTTGACACCTGATTTTTGCTCTCCTCAGGCCATTCGGCTCTCCTTAGAGCAGGCCCTGCCTCCAGAGCCAAAAGAAGAAGATGCTGAGCCCGTTAGCAAATTGCGGATCCGGACCCCCAGTGGAGAGTTCCTGGAGCGGCGTTTCCTGGCCAGCAATAAGCTCCAGATTGTCTTTGATTTTGTAGCTTCCAAAGGATTTCCATGGGATGAGTTCAAGTTACTGAGCACCTTTCCTAGGAGAGACGTAAGTTCCTATGCCTGTCTTCAGAAGTGTGTCCGGTGGGAGCTATCCCATCGTTAGGGCTGGACAAAGTAGTCTAAGGAAAGTCCTACGGTACAGCCTGCTACAGGACCACACACCTATCAGTTCTTCATTGTCCTGCACACCATCTTTCTTTGGGGAGAGTATGGCTTCCCAGGCCAGCAGATATATGCCCAGTAGCCCATGCTGGCATTTAAGTACTAGGTCTTCTTTTTTTTCCAGCTCTTTCCTCTGTTCCAGCATCATACAGGTTTTCCCAAGATATCATCTCTATATACCTCAAAACAGATCTGAAAATTGTGTGCTTAACACCTTAATAATTAGATCAAGGTCAATGATTATAGGTTTACTAAGAATAAGTCATGTTAAACCAAGAGTATTTTGTTATCAGCATGGGAAGTTAGAAAGGGTAACCTATATTCACTTTGAATCTGCATTTCAACAAGAGACTTAATACTTAATAGTCTCCCACAGTGTTCTGAGGCAAAGTAGAGAGATAAACAGGTGGGTTCATTGCTGATTAAATGGTGGTGTCCAGAAAGTGTTGACTAAGAGACTGCTCTCTCCTTAGAGGAAACCAAGAGGTTTTATATTTAATCCTTTATTATTCAACTGTGCTTATTAGCAACTTAAATGAAAACACTATCAGATTTTTGGATTATGGAAAGTAAGATCCAAGAAGATACTAAAATACTAAAACAATAGACAAAAATGAACCTAGAGAAGTATTATAGAAATACAGAGAAGTAGATTACTGCATTGGGTTTAGAAAATCAATTGCTCAAGTTTGGGATGGAAAGACTATGCTTTACAGAGATTATGGTTTAATTATGCTGAATACAAAGTCTGTCCAGAAGATATCCAGCCATGTAATATGAAAAATAGAGACATTTATTGAAGAAGATGTAAGATAAAAGAAACATTGCACATAGGACAATGACAACTCAGTCCTCTTCAAAGTAGGCACCTTGGGACCTCACACAGTTCTCCCAGTCACCCACCATCAGCTGCCCCATCATATTTTCCTGAATCTCATCATCAGTCTGAAATCTTTTCGCTTTCAAAGGTGATTTTAGTTTTGGGAAAAGCCAGAAGTCTCAGGGTGCCAAATCTGGGTTGTAGTGGGGCTGAGTCACCTGGGTGTTTTGCAAAAAAGTCTGCATGAGACATGGTGCATGAGTGGGTACAGTGTCATGATAAAGCTGCCAGTCATTCATTATATCATCCTCAAAGCCTTTTGAATCATCCAAATAGTTTCCGGGGAGGAATTGAAGCTTAAAGCAAAATTTGTTGCAGATTCGTTGTTCTACTCACCCATTTTGAATGTGACAGCCACTCAGTACACATGCTCATTCAATGGCATCTGCTGCCCCCACTGACTAGTACAGTGAAGTCGTCATTGTTCACACATGTGCATTTCAGTCCACTCTCCTTGGTTGCCAGTTTCCATCGATGTTGTGCAAACCATTCTCATATTAATGATGGCTTGACTTTTTCTGGACAGTCCTTGTATGCATTAATAATGTGTTTTATCTGCCAAGAAAAAGCTAGCTATATTTTTAGAGGTGTAATCTTATAAGCCCAGCAAGAGAATAACTTGATGGTCCTATTCAGCACTATAAACTATCCCTGAAAGAGTCCTTAGACTCTGTGCTGAAGTGTGAAGAAACAGAAGGATGTCTAGAGCAGGGCTGACAGGAAGGTGAGGGAACTGGAAATTGTATCATTACAGGAACATTTCCTCTAGAGAAGGAAAGGTCACGGGAGACGTGATTGTTGTCTTCAGCTAACTGAAGGCCTGCCATGAAAAAAGGGATCTGACTGCGAGGCTCCAGTGACAGAAGTGGGACCAGTCAGTTGAAAGTTACAGGAGGCAAGAAAGTATCCTGTAAAAAAGTATAATATTTTCTAAGGGAGGAATGTCTTGTGTTGTAAGGTAGTGATTTTTCTGTCCTTGAAGATAATCTAACACTAGAGAATGACCCCTTTTCAGCAATAATGGGTATATATTGGAGAAGGACTCATTCTTGGTGTTCCTACTTTATATGGGATGGGGCTTGGATTAGCTTACCTTTAAAATACATAGTGAATCTTAATATTCTGTGATGCTGCTATGACCAAGTAATATGAAGTTTAGTAACCTGAACTTTCTTTAACACAAAAAAACAAGAATTTAGTTAACATTCATCTTAGTCCTTCACACTGGCCGTGAGATTTGCAGGATAGAGATAGAAACCAGTGATGAGTGTAGCTCCAGCACTCAGCCACAACACTAGGTAGGATGAGGATCCGACTATCACTTATGTCTAAATCTAGAAGACTAGAGTGGACCCCAGGTTCTGGCCGTTGGCCTCTCTCTCACTACTGGTCCGAAATCCTCCTTTTTGTTCATGCACTATACAAGGTACAAACATGCACAAGGAACACATGTGCACATGCTCTGTAAACCACACGTCCCAGTACCTTAAATTCTGTCACTGTCGTTGAACTCTAAATGTGTGAAGCTTAGAAAAGAGCCACTATTAAGGGGTTCAAGACCAGCCTTATGTTCTATGATGAACATCTCACCTTGAAGAATTTACAAAACTTAGAAGCTAAATTAGTCCTTCCCAACCCTTGTTTTGTTTTGTTTTTAAATCGAGGTACAACTGACATAACACTTTATATTTATCAGTGTCAGGTGTACGACGTAATGATTCGATATTTGTGTGTATTGCAAAATGAACACCACAGTAAGTCTGTTTGACATCAGTCACCATACATCGTCACTAAAGTTTTGTGTGTGTGATGAGCACTTTAAGATGCCAGCCCTTGGCTACTTTCACTCCCCTTCTGGGCCTCATCTGTAAAATGGAAGTACTAGAAGAGATGGAGTCTAAGGACCTTCTTGGCTTTTGAAATTAAACTTTCTTTTTTTTTTTTCAAATTAATTTTTAAACCTACTCTTGGGGGTAGGGTGGGAGGAGGAGTCTCTTAAGAGGATCTGGGTTTTATGACCAGTGTTAACGACAGGTTAAAAATGTGGACTGTTGCAAGCAGGGGAACTATGACGTGAAAGGCAGAGGGTTCTTGGGAAGAAGCAGCTTCTTGGGCCTGCTTGCCTTGAACTTTACTGACCAAGAATTCAGCCTCTTCAGTGCAGACTGTGTTAAGTGTCAGTATGGATTAGCCCTAAATGGAGGATCAGTCCTTAGTCTTAGAGAAAATTTACTCTTGATTTAGATCTCAATTATGCATGCTTTGTTTTACACTGCTAAAGAACACTACTCAATCTGGTTAAGTCTCATCTCCCAGTGTCCCTTTCACATCTGACCCCATTTCTATCTCCATCGCCATCCCAAGGGCATTTTAGATTAAGTTTGGCCCAGTTACCCAGAGAAAAAGTCTAACCAAAGTTTTGTTCCTATAGGAGAAATCACGAGCTTCCCAGTATCCATCACAGGTTCATTTTATGGTCCTTGGTCAACCTGAGATTATATGCTACACAGTGGTTTTTCCAAAATCCCACTCTGATCATCCTCATTCTTATTAAAAACTTTAGTCACTTCCTATGCCCTAGGATAAGTAAAGACACCTTAGAATGTTTTCAGAAACTTCACAGTCTGGTTCATACCTACCTTTTCCACCTTAAGTCCTGCCTCTCGTTACTTATTTCCATTACCAGGAGATATAAGATTGCTCACTATTCACTAAAGACACAAGAGACTCTCATGCCTCTGTGCTTCTTTATATTCTATTCTCTCTTCCTTGAATATCCACCCTTCCTGCGTTTCCTGACCTGTTGGAACTCATCTTTTAATGTACAGCTCAAATGTCATCCTCTGTGGGAATCCCTCTGCTTCTCCCAAGATCATCTTCACCTATGTACCCATTGCAGTTTGTACATTCCTCTCTTGTAGCACTTGTCCTATTGTATAATTATTTACAGAACCTGTCCACATCATGTTCATGTCTATCCCCCCTGACCCAGGATGGTGCCTCACCCATAAACATTCAGTTACTGTTCTTGAATGTTACTGGCCTCAGGTCTGATCCTAAATCTCTGATTCCAGAGTGAACTAGAGAGTTTGTTCCAAGTAAGAACAGATGCCCTAGGCCCACCCAGATTCCAGACCCAAACCTAAACCCAGAAAGCCCACCCAGGACTCATTAGACCTCCTGGAGCTGGGGGTGGGGTGAGAGTTAATGGCCCTTCATCCTTCTCTGAATGCTTTTTCAAGTCAAATGACTAGTGTTTTTGCAAGGCTATTCTGTAACAGCCATCTGTGTCTGCAAGGATTAGGATCTAATTTGTAAAAGTCATCTTAAATTACATCCAAACTAAAGACTGTTAAAAAGCACATCTTAAGACCTCACCACTTTAATAACAAATAACATAAGACTTAATTCTAGGAGTCTTATTATGTCTTCAGCCTTTTCTCCACAAAGCAGACAGGTTTCTCACCAAAGGACCTGTTAAACGTTCTTCTGCGTCCCAACCCCGCCCCCCCCAACCCAAAACAATACTTCTTGTTAAGATTTCCCAGCTGCCCAGTTATTTACTAAATGTCTGGTAGGTATACCATTGAACTGAGCACTGTGGAATGACCAGAATAGCAGCAGACACAGGCCTTCCCCAGAAAAGCTGATTGTCAGGATGCTGGGAACATTGAGTTATTTGTTTGTTTTTGTTATTTTGTTCTCCATTTTGCTAATAACAGTTACCAAGAGAAGATTCACAATACTCTGGTAGTATTCACTTCCAGAGCTTTGGTCATTAAGCTTCCTCTCTTGGATGTGTTAGAGCCATGTGAACATCAGTGGCCTATTTGCCTTACTTGGGCATTACAAGGTATTTGGTAGTGAAGTAGTTGAGTACTAAAGCTGAGGAATGACACTGAACCCCCCTACTACTCACCCAGAGTAAGGGGCCCCTGCCAGTGCCCCAGTTCCCCTCTAGACCCACAGCGGCCCAGGCCACTCAGTGTGAGGTTGTCAGTATCCCCCAACCTGCTTTCTTCTCTCTCCTCCCCCTTTGCCCACCCTTCCCCTTCTTCTTTCCAATTCCATATTACTCTTTTCATCCTCTATTTCCACTCTTGCCTCCTCATCCTACAATTCTTTCCCTACCCGCCTTCTCTGGTTTGTTTATTTATTTATTTTTTTGGTCTGCTCATATCCATGTCACTCAGAGAAGCTCCCCCTACAACTGGAAAGTGAGGACTTTCTATTTATAACATGCAGAATGCATTGGAAAGAAGGGTGATAATGGCAGGTTAGCTTCAGGATGGGTGGCCTGTGTGCCTTATCACTTACGTGATTACATGCGCCTATTCTTGCCCTGAAAACATTTCTTCCTCCAGATCTATAGATGTGAACTCCCAAAATAGAAAAACATGAATTCAGAAATAGAGTATCAGTCATTTGATGTGTATTCTTTATTTTAAAAATATATTTTATTGATTATGTTATTACAATTGTCCCAGTTTTTTCCCTTATGCCTCACTCCGCCTGGTACCCCCCTTCCCTCCAGCAATCCCCTCCCACTTAGTTCTTGTCCATGGGTCATGCATATGAGTTCTTTGGCTTCTCCATTTCCTATACTATTCCTTTTTTTCTTAAAACCTTATTCTTTTTTAAATATTTTACTTATTTATTTTTAGAGAAAGAGAGGGAGAGAAACATCAATGTATGGTTGCCGCTTGAATGCCCCCAACTGGGGACCTGACCCATAACCTAGACATGTGCCCTGACTGGGAATTGAACCAGAGACCCTTTGGTTCGCAGGCTGGTGCTCAATCCACTGAACCACACCAGCCAGGGCCCATTTCGTCTACTATTCTTAACATCCTTGTGTCTATTTTGTACCTACCAATTCTGTTTCTTAATCCATGTACCTTTTCCCCCACTCTTTCCCCCTTTTTCCTCCCAGCTGTTAACCCTCCAGATGATCTCTCTGTCTATGGTTCTATTCCTCTTCTGGTTGTTTGCTTAGTTTGTTTTTTAGATTCAGTTGTTGATAGTTGTGAATTTGTTGCCATTTTAATGTTCATAGTTTTGATCTTCTTTTTCTTAAATAAATCCCTTTAACATTTCATGTAATAATGGCTTGGTGATGATGAACTCCTTTAGCTTTACTTTGTCTGGGAAGCACTTTATCTACCCTTCCTTTCTAAATGATAACTTTGCTGGATAGAGTAATCTGGGTTTTAGGTCCTTGCTTTTCACAACTTTGAATACTTCTTGCCAGTCCCTTCTTGCCTGCAAAGTTTCTTTTGAGAAATCAGCTGACAGTCATATGGGAACTCCTTTGTAAGTAACTCTCTACTTTTCTTTTGCTACTTTTAAGATTCTCTTTATCATCAACCTTTGGTATTTTAATTATGATGTGTCTTGGTATGGTCCTTTTTGGGTCCATCTTGTTTGGGACTCTCTGTGCTTCCTGGACTTGTATGTCTATTTCCTTCACCAAATTAGGGAAGTTTTCTTTCATTATGTTTTCAAGCAAATTTTCAATTTCTTGCTCTTCCTCTTCTCCTTCTGGCATCCCTATGATTCAAATGTTGGGACATTTGGAGATGTCCTCGATTCTTCTTATACCATCCTCATTTTTTTGAATTCTTGTTTCTTCTTTCTGTTCTGGTTGAATCTTTATTTCTTCCCTATGTTACAAATCATTGATTTGAATCCTGGCTTCCTTCCCTTCATTATTGGTTTCCTATAGATTTTTCTTTATTTCACTTAGTGTAACCTTTATTTCTTCCTTTATGTGTTTGCCATGCTCAGTGAGTTCTTGGAGCATCCTGATAACTAGTGTTTTGAACTCTGCTTCAGATGGTTGGCTCTTTCTGTTTCATTCAGTTTTTTTTCTGAGATTTTGTTCTGTTCTTTCATTTGGGCCATGTTTCTTTGTCTCCTCAATTTGGCAGCCTCCCTGTGTTTGTTTCTGTGTGTTAGGTAGAGCTACTTTGACTCCCTGTCTTAGTAGTGTGGCCTATTATAGAAAAGGCACCTGTAAATTGTGTGGGGCAGAGCCGTAGGTAATCACCAGGGTGGGGCAACCCACCTCACCGCTTTGTGGCTCTGTCAGGGGGAAGGGCTTGGAGAGGAGACAGTGCTGCTGCCTGGCCTCTGGTGGTTTGCCTGGCACTTGCCCAGTTTCTAGTCACTTCACCCACTCCCTGTATGCAACTAGCACCCTTCCAGCTGTTGCCCTGGTGCTAAATCCCAGGGGAGGTGGATTTGTGTACATTCTGAGATTGTGCAGGTCCTTCAAGCAGATTCTTCTGAAAATCCAGCACTTTCTTCCACCACCCCAACCCCCACTGGTTTTACAGCCAGAAGTTATGGGGATTTATCTTCCTGGCACTGGAACCCTGGGCTGTGCTGTCTGGCCTGGGGCTGGGATCCCTTGTTCCCAAGGTGTCCCTCCCGATTTTTATCCACCACACATGGATGTGGGACCACCCATTCCTCTGGCACTGCTGCCTCTCTGCACTACACATTTCTCATCTCTGCCAGCCTCCATGTCTCCACCCCTCCTACCCATCTGAATGAATGTGGCTTCCTTAAATCCTTGGTTGTCAGACTTACATACAGTTCAATTCTCTGACAGTTCTGGATGTTATTTGTTTTGAGGTTTAGTTGTAATTCTCTCTGTAGTTGTGCAAGGAGGCAAAGCATGTCTACCTATGCCTCCATCTTGACCAGTAGTCCCCATTTTATGTGTATTCTAAAACAAAGAACTAAATGTACTTATATTTTCCCCCAGCTTTCCAGGGTTTTTTTCCTCGATAACTATAACTCATAAATGTTTTTTTTCTCCCTCTGGTGTTTAAAGGAAGAGGAAAGTGAGTATAAACAAGCTTCTAGCAGGGTTTTTCATACAGTAGGCCCTCAGTAAAGGTTTGTTTAAATGAAGTGGGAGGAAAGCCTTACAAATTAAAGTATACAGATTACTTCCTCTGTCACCTATCTACTTTTATTACACTGAACACTAAGCTCAATACAGGGAACACAGTGCTGAAAAATAGTGACAATGTTCTTACCATGGTAGAACTTTGTAGTCTGTATCCAGAAGTTACTGTTGGATGATGTCTGACTTTATCGATAATACAAGGATGTCATTTGTCACCATAAGGATATATAAGTAGTTTCATTTACATTTCATTCATGTATTTGTTCTTTCTTATATAGCAAGGCATTTGCTCAGTAACCAATCTGCCAGCCTCCATGTTGATGAAATAAAAGAAAGTGTTACTAACCTTGAAAAGTTCATGTCTTAGTGAAAACACACATCTAAAGCAAATGCATTACAAATTTGTACCCATAGCCCTGCCTGATGTGGCTCAGTGGATTGCACACCAGCCTGCAAACCAAAGGGTTGCTGGTTTGATTCCCGGTCAGGGCACATGCCTGGGTTGCGGGCCAAGTGGCAACCCAGGCCACTGTTTCAATGTTTCTCTCACACATTGATGTTTCTCTACCTCTCTTTCTCCTTTCCACTCTCTCTAAAAATAAATAGGTAAAATCTTTAAGAAAACAAAACAAAAACAAACTTGTACTCACAGAAGAACAGATAATTTCAGCCTGCAGTGATAAGGGAAGGTATTATAAAGGAAATGAATTTGACCTGAGCTTTGCAGAGAGAGATGTTGGGTGAGTGGGAAAACAGAAGCATAGTTACAAGTAAAAGTTTCAGTCTTAGTTAGACCTGTGTCTGAGCCCCAGGCCATCATGTACCTGCTGTATGACATTGGACAACTCACTTGGGCCTGCTAAACTTTTATTTCTCCACCTTTGAAAGAGAAATAATAATAATAAACTAGCTCAGAGAATTGTGGTTAGGTGTTAAATAAGTGAATGTAAACTACTGTGTACTTACCACATAATAAATAATTTCTGCTGTAATTATTCTAAGTGGAAAGAGGCAGAGATGAGGGGACAGGCTTACAGCTAAAGAAAGCATGATAGCAGTGAATTCTTTCTCTACAGCAGTGGTAGATATTTTTATAGTTAAAAATATCCAAATGCTCTAATCCAGACCTAAGAATGTATCAATTGAAACCATAATATCTCCTATTTGAAAGGATCTCAGAGATAGCAAGGACAATACAGTCACTTTACAGGTAGCAGAATCAAAGCACGTAAAATTAACGTTTTCCTTAAGTCATGTGAGCAGGTATAATAGCAGGGCTGACACTAAAAACCCAAGTTTTCTTATGGCCATTGCTTTTTTTAAGATTGTTGGCTCCTTTTAAAAATCTGTTAATAGATTATAGAGTTCCACTTAAAAACTAAAGCCATAGGATAATAAAACTAGAAAATCAACATTAGAGACCACCTAGTAAAGGCAATAAATTGGGGCTCTAACCACCAATATTTAAAAACATTCTGTACTTAAATGACTTTCATGTGCTAATGCTTCTAATATTGCAGTGGGATTGATTTTCAATATATATTAGACTGAGTTTGATTTTAAAAACAAAACAGAACCAGAAGGAAAAGCTTTAATGCCATCGAACTACCTGTCAACTGATGGTCACTGGCACCAATTCAATGCCAACAGGAATCCCCAATTTAGGGTGTGGCGAAGAAGGAAACGTTATTCTGCAAAACAGCTCAATTGTGATAGAGCACAGGAAAACGGTACTGCTGTAGAACAGCTCGACTCTGATACGGCGCAGCTGTGAAAACAGCGAGGCTGTGGGGCAGCCCTGCAGCCAGACCCCTCTCTGGGTACACTGGTCTGCTCTCTTCTGCTCTGCTTTGGTCTGCTTCTTTTTCTGCCAGTCTATTCTGGTCTGCTCTGCTCCGGCGAGACATCTTCAGTGTTTCAGTTCAGCCAGGAAGACATTGTCTTCGGTCTTCATTCAGCCTTCAGTGGAAAGGAAAAGTGCATTCCTAGAGCCAGAGGGGAGCTGGCTTTTATGGACAGAAGTCCCTACCCCTGGTCCCTGATTGACCTGTCCTCATGCAAATAAGGACTCCAAATCCTCAAAGTTTGACTGGTCCAAAAGGCACTGTCATGACCGGTCAGAATGGAGGCACTCTAGTTGGTCAGAACTGCACAGCTCTGATTGGATGGGGAAAGAAAGCCTCAGATTTGTTGGTTGAAATAGGATTTCAGGAACTCCTTTATAAGGGCTGGCTCAGATGGCCAGAACACAGTGCAGACTGGCAGTTCAGTGCAGGCGTCTCCCTGCAGTGCAGTTTGTGTGAGAGGCCCCTGTGTAGAAACGGCTGCTAGGCTCTGTTGTGTTATTGTTTTTTTTTAATTTGAGCCCAGTGAGTCACGAGGAGCCTGTCTTAGTAAGTGCCTCTTTCTCAGTGTTCACATACCTATTTATACCTTAAAAAGCTATGCTTTCAAGATAAAGCAAGATGAAGCATCTAATCAGTGAAATACATGTTAAAATTACTACTGCTGAGCTTGTCCCAGTTCCCCTCAGACGTGTTTTATCACCATAACTAATTATTTGAGATTTTCCTGTTCCTAAATGATCAAGATTTGGAGAATAAGAACTATGATTTTGGAGTATAATGCGATTAATACCTAGTTGGTCACAATATCAGTTCTGCCTCTAAACTTCTCTCAGGTCTGTTCTTTTTCTCTCCTTCCCCACATATCACTGCCCAGGTCTTCATAGCCCGGATTGGCTGGGGCTTCCTAATTCGTCTTCCTGACTCCAGTCGCCTACCCCACTTCCCACCCATCCTCCCCATCGTCTCTCTGGTTAGTTTTCTGAAACATAGGTTTGATGGTGTCTCATCTCTCTCCTACTTAAAAGCCTCCAGTGGTGCTAATGGCCTACAGGAAAAAGCCAAACTCCTTACCAAAGCATACAGAATCCTTTATAGTCTCACACTGTCTCCTCTTCTTGCTCAGTCCTTTTCACTCCCTCCCATTACTTCTCTCACCACATGCACCCCACCATTAAGCCAAATATACTTCGTGAGTGAACGAAACCAAGATGTCTTACTCAGGTGCAAAATGCATTCACAGAGTCATTTCACTCCGCTTCTTTTGGGCTCTCGGAGGCAGCAGGACAGGTGGTATTAGTGCCGTCCAGCAGATGAGGAATGTGAGGGCCTGAGGTGAAATGACTTTCTTGAGAGCATACATACAGAAAATGACCACTCAGAACTACAGCCTAGGCCTTTCAATTGCTTTATTTTCTAAAGTGATGTAAGGAAAAATGCTCCTGGACTATTTTAACCACAGGACACTTGAGTATCCTGGTTGAAATCATTTGGTAAACTGTTTACATAATGTTTACAGCAAAAGTTTTAAAAGAGCAACATTGCTGCTTTTTTAATAGTTCTGTATGGAAAACATTTATCTGGCATAGCCGCAGTCTAAAGGGGAAAAAATTTCTAGCAAGGGTGGTTCATATTTCTTCAGGTTATTCATTTTGTTTAAGAAATATATTAGTTACCAAATTGTAAGGTTTAATTGATTTTAAGTAATGAGATGAAACATCTTATTCCTTAACAACACCAGACTCGCCAATCAGTCTGAAGAGTTATGATAAAGGGGCCTCTACTTTATCACTGGAACAATTGAGGAGATGGAATAGAGGGAAAGCAATGCGTGTAAGGGAAGGAACACTGGACTGAGAATCAGAGGAACCTTTATTAGCTGTTCAGCCTTGAACAAGGCTCACCCCTCAATGAATCTCAGTTTTCTTCTCTATAAAACAGAAACAATACATTCTTCTCCCAGGACCACAGCATGGCTCAAATTAGGCAGTGTGCTTACTAGTGCTGTGTAAGCTTGAGGTACTGTCTAAATACAAAAAGTAATGGTGATCACGCTAAGTATCTAACAACCAAATGTTTAGGATAAGGTGGTTTTTAATAAAAGCATTTTCAAGGTTAGTATACTAGGTACTGTTCCAAGTGTCCTGTATCTCATTTAATCCTAAAAACTATTCCAAAGGTAAATATTCACACTATCTTCAGAGATGGGGGAACTCGGGCACAAAAGAGGTTAAGTAACTTGCCTGATGTCATAGTGAATATCAGAACCAGATACAAACCTAAGTGTGACTCTAGAGTCTGTGCTCTTTACTAAGGAAGAAATAAATGAGGTAGTTTATCATCTAGAAAAATATTGTCAATGTGCAAATGAAGCTCAGTTTTATACATTTGGAAAGATGTTATCATCTCTAATGTCTTCATACTGTCTTTGTAATTTCTATTCCTAGGTCACAGCCACATGTAGGTAAAATGTACACTTTAGTTGCATTTCAACTCTGTTTTTCCAACAGTCTTTAATTTTGCCGGGCACTGTGCCAAGTGCTAAGAAATAAGGGTTGGTCCTTGCCTTTGAGACTACCCTGGACTCTTGTACAAGGAATCCTCATGGTGCAGTTCATAGGTCTTAAGAGTAGTCAGACAAAAAGGGCGGTAGATATCAGAGTTGGCAAAGATCCCTGCTGGCCTGGGTGTCCAAGAAAAATTTTGTAAATAGGAGAAAGCAAGTAAACAAACATTGAGATAGGATTTTTGATGCACTGAAAAAGACAGAACAGTCACCAGCAGCTGGACAGCTTGAGGAAAGAAGCTAATGTTGGAATATTCAAGGCATAACTACCTGGTAGAATGTAGATCACATTGGTTGAAATATGAGGCGTATACAGTAAACTTCTGAGAAAAGGCTGAAGAAGGATTGTGTAAAACCAGGCAAGAAAGCTTGGCTTTGTTCCATGTAAAGTCTGCTGAGCAAGGGACTGACATGGCCATTGTCATCAAAATGAGAATAATCACCCATACATTACTCCATAATTTACAGATTCACATTACCTGGCACATCACAGGGGCTTAGTAAATGCCACTCCCCTGATCTCTTTCTCTCCTACATTATCTTGGTGATCTCACTTGGTCTTCTGGTTTTAAATGCCATGCATACAGTTACAACTCCAAAGTGTGTATCTGTAGCCCAAGCTCTCTCCTTAACTCCAGGCATTTATACATACAACTGCCTACTCCTCATCTCCATTTTATGTCTAACTGGCGTTCCAAATTAAACATAGTTAAAGCCAAACCACTGATCCCTACCCTTCCTCAAACCTGCTCCCCTAATTGTCTTCCTCATCTCATTAAAGGGCATCCTCATTTTTTTTGTTCAGGTCAGAAAACCTTATAATCCTCTTTGATTTCTCCTTCTCTCATTTCTCTATCCAACAAATAAGCAAATTCTGTTGGTTTTACCTTCAAAATATTTCCAGAACCTACTTTTCACTGCCTCTACAAAACTGAGACTGATAAAATGTTTGGGGGGCTGGTAAAGACAGAACATCCTCCAGCAGCCGGGACAACTAAACCGTAGTCCAAGACACTGTAATCGCTTGTCCAAACTATTGTACTAGTGTTCTAGCTGGCCGCTCTGCCTCTGCGCAGCTTCCCCGGCCCCAGTCTCTTTTTCTGAAAAACAGTCCAAGTGATTTTTTAAAATATAAAGCAGATTATATCACTTTCTCTCCTCAAAACCCTGAAAAGGCTTCCCATCTAGTTCAGAGTTTTCAAAAGGTGCTCCCAGTTGTGGCTCCCCAGCATTTCTCTGACCCCCCTCAATCTTATCCAGTCAGCCTGCTGTTCCTTTGCTGTTTTTGAAACACCCCAAAACATTTCCCCTTCTCCGGGCTTTGCCCTCAAACTTTCTTCCTCTAGATACCTGTATGCTCATACCCTTACTCCCTTCAGGTCTCTGCTCAGATAGTGCTTTTCCACTGAGGCCTTTTCTGACCAACTCATGTGAAATGACAGTCTACCTTCCCTCCTCTCTGCCCCCACCTTTCGGAGCCTGCCAGACTGGCAACTCCTGTGCTTCTTACCCTGCTTTCTTTTGCTCCACTGAACTGGTCACTGTCTGATATAATAGATATTTAGTTATTTTTTGTCTACTACCTACTGTAATGAAAGCTTTTCGAAGGCAGGAACTCTACATGTTCTTTGCCGTATTACCTGTCACTTAGAACAGTATCTGGAACTTCACTGAAGCACAGTAAATATCTGTTGAATGAATGAAGCAAACAACCTGTGAAGTAATAATAATGGTAATACTGTCTACCATTTATTGTATTCCCACAGTGTGTCAGTCAGCTATGCTCTGCACTTAACAGGTTTCATCTAATTAAATCCTTGTAACAACCCCATGAGATTGGTATTATCCTTACCTTATAGCTGAAAAAATTAAAGGCACAAAGAAGCAGATTTCTAAGCCATGTCCAAAATCTCTTATCCCAGGCAAATATTATTTCCATTTTACAGATACAGAAACTAAAACTGTAAGTTAAGTGTTTTGGCCAAGATTATATAGCTAAAAAGTAGAAATTATAAAGGCGTTGACTCTTTCTGTTATCTCTCACTGGCAGCCTGGAAAGGTGAACAGACATGGGGAAAGCCTAAAGCCAGAAGAATAGTCAAGGGATATTGCAGTAGTTAAAATGAGATTGATAAAAATGCAGCCAAGAAGGGCAAGATTACAGAAAGGTTTCTGTTTACTCTGCTAACACCTGGACTGAGTGTCCGGATAAACGGTTCCAGAGCTGCTTCTGTTCCGCCTGTGCTTGGAGTCAGAGAGGTCTTTGTTCTGACACTGGCACTTCCGTCTGTCTGTTGCGTTACACCAAGTGCCTTCCTTCTCTTTTCTGTGTTTCGGTTATTTCATCTTTCAGGTGAGGATCATGTCACGTGTTTCACAGATACATTGTGGTAAGATCAAAAGTGACCATGAAAACACTTAGTAAATGGCAGAGGGCCATGCCATTTGAGTTAGTAACGCTGAGTTTCTTTGATCTCCAGCAAGTCATTGTATCTGAGCTGTCTCTAGCCTTTAAAAAAATAAGTTTAGACACATTCCTCGTTCTTAATATGACCTGCCCTTTGTCACGTGTGTTTTAATGGACCTTCCTTGGAAGAAAGTCCGCTATTCACTGCAGTGCTGCCAGGGCAACAAAAATGTGTTCAGAGCATTGGCAGTCATGACAGGGACACAACATGATGATATAATGTAAGGAATCAGTTCCCTGGTGGACCTTGGTTGAGTCACATAACCTCTCTAAACTGGTTCCTTCACCTGTAAAAGGCAGATAACAATAGCCATGTATGAGCCGTGTATGAGGTAGTTATAAGAATTGAGATGATTTGAGGTCAAGCACGTGACACATGGTAGGTACTCTGGACACGTGATACTTTAAGATATGTGGACCTGTACAGAGCAGGAATAACAGCTCACCAACTGGATATGCCCCTGGGCAGGGGACCAGGTATGGGATGAAACCACACCACCTCCCTTTCGGTCATACTTTCCTTTAAGGAAGCATATTCTCTCTTCCCTCCATGTTACTGTTTCTACACAGCATGGTATGATTTTCTGCTTAGTGTCAAGATGAGTTGGGTCTGAGCCTTCCATAAGTATGTGAATCTCTGATACAAAAGTTTTCTTTGAAGTTTTTGTGGCTCTTTTGGTGAACTCTTCAGTTCTTACAGCCTTTTCAGCTTTCAGCCATATGGAGAAATTAATTATTAATGTCGCATTCTATGTCAGACATTTCAGAAAGTTTTTTCCCATTTAACCTTTATACAAATTCTAAGATATAGATTTGAACCTCTGAAGCCTATGTTTTTTATCCTAAACAGAAAACTTTTTTATATAATGTGGCACGGGGTCCTTAAGACCACCTCCAGGTTTGATGATTTCCTAGTAGGACTCACAGGCTCGAGCAGATAGTGATATTCATGGCCATGATTTACTACAGCAGAAAGATACAAAGCAAAATCAGCATAGAGAAGAGGCACACGGGGCTAAGTCTAGGGAAACCAGGCACAAGTGTCCAAGAGTCCTCTCCCCATTGAATTACACAGGGCGAGCCTAATTCCCCCAGCGATGATGTTAGACAACACGTGAAAAGTTGCCAAGCAAGGAAGCTTATGAGGGACTCAGTGCCCAGGGTTTTTATTCGGGGCTGATCGCAGAAGTAGGTAGCCTTTACCTGGCATCTATCAAAATTTCAGAATCCCTCAAGGAAGACAGATGTTCAGCATAAACCTTGTTTGTAAAAACAAGTCAGGCTTAGTGAGCCACTGTTGATCAGTTCTGGGAATAGCAGGGACCCTCCCAAAAACCAAGTTCCCAGACACCAGCCAAAGGCCAACCTTGCAAGCAGGCCTTTTAGAGAATAGGAGTGAGGCAGGCCTGCTCTGTTAACTTTCTTCTGCACAAGATCACTCCTGTTGCGTTCTTCCCTTTTTTAGTAGTTTATTAAATATCAAAATGTCTTACAGTCAACGGCATATTAGATTCAATGTCTCCATGGTATTTTGAAAAACTAGAGGCCACGTTTAAAAATCAAGAAATTATATACATAAACCCACTTCTCTACGTGCTCTCTGTAGACACAGGCAGTCTAGCTCTGCTGGGCGGCATCGCCCCCAGGAGGACGGTAGGCGGGGCCCAAGCAGCAGCTGCCCCTTGACTAGGAACAGGCCAGGGTAAGACCTCCCCCCAGTTCTCTGCCACCCCCTCCACCCTGTGGTGCTCCTGGACCTTAAGGCCATGTCAGTTGCCATTTTACCCCCCTTGTTCTTGACCAAGACATCTTTACAAAATAAAATGATGTTCAGTGGGACCCTATACACAGGGTGACAACACCTGATGCATTGATGTCAGGTATACTTTGTAGGGATCCTGGATTTCGACAATTACAACAAATCCCACTACCATTAAGGTCTGTCTTAGAAAGCCACGTGACTTCCTCCTTAAGTTTCTGTATTAACCTTTTTTTTATAACTTGGCCCCAGGCATCAATTCAAGTACAGCACAATTCTAGCTATGTTGAAGCTGACCTGAATGCCTTCCAGGGCTGAGGCAGTGTCACGATGTCAGGGGACATACAAGAAATGCAGTTCCAGAGGGCACAGGTGACACCCCTGGAAACAGAGTTTCCAATTGTTAGAGCACCCCCAGCAGGACACACAGTCAGGCTCACTGTGGTGCCTCCAACTTTGTGGGTTCTCAGTCTGTTCAAGTAATCTAGTTCAGCCCTCGGTTTCAGAGGGACTGCCTAAGGCAGTCAGTCTGTTTTTGTTTGTCCGTGACTCTAGTCCATTCAGCTCCCGGTACGGATGGCATCTGGAGGTGTTCGTGTGGAAGTGTAGGAGCTGGCTCTGTCTTGTAGTTGCCAGTGTCAAGTGTGATGTAGACTCAGCAGTCAGTTTGAATTCAGGGCATTCACAGCAGCTTGGAAAGGCAGGGTGGGGAGTTTTCCTTCAGGAGGAAGTGTGAGTTTCCAGGAACAGTTTTGATAAGTAAAGGTCTCTAATCCCTACACCTCCCCAGGTGCCAGAATTTTGTTTTGTTTGTATTGTTTTTCTCCTTTGTTACACAATCAGAGTGTCCTATTTAGCAATCATAATTTTACTGTTTTTTCATTATCCCCTACTCTCATCCAGACCTTTCTTCTGGAAGGATTGTATTTGTAAAAGGGTCAAAATATTTTTATGAAAAGTTAGTTTTATACAACTTAAACAGAGACACATCATTTTTAGGAATTGGTTAGGACAAAATTCTGAATTATAAAAAACTTTTCAAAATAAGTTTTCATAACCTCCCACCCCTTTTATCCTGTTCATTTATCCAGGGAGCAGCCAGGAGAGATCATCCCTTTTTGAGAACAGCAGCATTTAATAATCCAACTGTCTTTCTAAGGTGTGTGTACCATGAGGAAAGTGAGAAAAATAGAGTCAAGCTATTTGTTGGTCCATTGTTGCAAACTGTAACTAATCTAGGAAGTCGAACACAAGTCAACAATGAGACATCCCCTAAAGGAAGGCAAGAGTCCATCTCTAAGGAATGGGCAGCGGGGTCATGCTTCCTGTGATGTGCCTTCCCCTGACATAGCTTTTGGCAGGAATCATAAATTAAGAATGCAGTCAGTTTCTGTATCAAACATAAGCCAATCAGCAGCTGGAGTTTACATGGTCCCATCAAAAAAACCAAATTCTTTCCTGTAGGCATTTTTATGTGACCCAAATGGTTCAGACTGTATCCATGATGTTTTCACAGTTTCAGGCCCCACAGAGAGGTGGCCTAAATCTACAATTGTCCCAGAGTCGAAGTCCTGTTAATGAACCTGTGCTTGCTTTCAGTTCAGCACAGCACATTCTGATGCTGAAACAGCTCACAGCAGACAATGTCAGGTTTTAGTTGACGATCAGGTCAGACCATTAGGATCTGTGGAGTTAGGATTTCAAAAGGAGCCAGCAACGTGGCTTCAGCAGCAACAAAGCCAAGATGCTGCAGGGCGACAGCAGTGTTCCAAATTCAAGTGCAAACAAGGCTTTCTTAAGTCTTTTGGTCTTGTTCAAATGTATGTACTCAAAAATATGTGTCACACTGGAAAATCATCAGCCTCTAAAGAGCAGACATCTGATTTTATAAGAGCTCATTAACAAGCTAAAAACTGCTTTTTAAAATTTCCACGGTGTATGGCCAGACATGGCCTCTCTTTTCCATGTTGTCCTCCTTCTTCCAGAGGCTCCAGGAAGGAGAAATCATTAGTTCTGGAGACTGTTCTAGTTCCGGTATTCATAAAGTTTAAATTCTAACCCATTCATCAGATGCAAAAGCAAGGAAATTGTGTTCTAGCACTTTTTTTTTGCAGCTTTCTTTGGTTGGGATGATTCCTCTAGCATTTATGAAGTAAGCATATAATGTTTTATATCAGTTTTTACTATATATCCAGGTACAACAACCACAAAACATACAATCATTACTTTTTTGAATCTCTCCTTTTTTTTCCTCATTGCTAATTTGCTGAGACACCTAGTAGTAAATTTAACATGTACAGGGTTAATATTGAAGTTGCTGCTGAAATACGTGGGCAGTGGGACCAAGTGGGAGTACTTGGCCACTGCAGCAGAGGTGACAACAGCCAAGCTGAAGAAATGGCTGAAGTGTTTTTCCCCCTTTTCTTCCCTCGGGTTTATCTAAAAGCGTGTTCCAGCTCTGGGACTGATTTAACTTTTGTTTTCTTTCACTTGATGGTGAGAACAGTGCAACAAGCTTTAACATTTTTGGCCCATCCAAAGTTCACCTTTGGGAATTTGGGGATCTTTGGTCGCTGCCTGAAAAAGAACAAAAACCAAAGGTGTTACAAGGCTGCACCTTTTCCCCCTGACTTCAGCCAGTACAGCCAAAGCAGTCGGGGGAGCCAGCAAGCCAGCTCTCCTGGAACTGGATGTATCATCTTAGAATTCCGTAGGTACCTCCTGCCTCTCACAACAGACAGCAGCTCAACTGCTGTTTCATACCATGGGTGAATGACTGTATCCATGGAGGCACTAAAGGTTCTTTCTTTGAACAATCTTTTCAACATATTTTGGTGAGTCAGATCAGCTTGTTCTTTTCAATCCAACTTCTGACACCAACTACATTGGGGTGGGTTCCCAAGAACACCCCAAGTTTTGGCAATTCCCTAGCAAAACTTACAGGACTCAGCATATAGTAATACACACAGATATGATCTATTGCAGCAAAAGGATACAACACAAAATCAGCACAGAGAAAAAGCACATGGGGTGAAGTCCAGGGGAAACCATACACAAGCTTCCAAGAGTCTTCTCCCAGTAGAATCACACAGAGTGAGCTTAATTCCCCAGCAATGATTTGAGACAACACATGTGAATAGTGCCAAGTAAGAAAGCTTATCAGGGACTCGGTACCCAAGTTTTGTATTGGAGGCTGATCATGTAGGTACCCTTTGCCTGGCACACACCAAAATTCCACAATCCCAGAAGGAAAGCAGTTGTTCAGCATGAAGTTTGTTGTTTGCACAAAGTTTAGGCTTAGTGAGCCCCTCTTATCAGTTCTGGGAATGGTGAGAACTGCCCTCCCCTCCCCCTCCCAAAACCCCAGTGGCCAAATACTGGCCAAGGGCCAACCTTGTAAGCAAGCTTTTCAATAGAATATCTGTTAGGCCTGCTACATCGATTCTGCTGTACATAATATAATTTTATTTTTTAAGATATTCACATATCAAATTCACTTCTGGGATTTAATTCTGGATGTGTAAGTGGAACTCTGTCAACTGGGAAACTTCTAAGCATTTGACTTTGCTTCTCACCTTCACTCATAACAGAACTTAGGACTATGACAAATGGTAAACGTAGCCTCAGAAAAATACTCATCAGCACCAGTTAACCCTGTATTTTCGAAGATTTTCAGAGAGCTCAGGGAAACACAATCCCTGGGTATGGCCATGTCTTAGTTTCTAGGGCGCCAGCATCTCCTCTGTAAATTTGCCCAGAAGTCTGCAGTGGCTTGCACAGACCCCCTGCAGCTGGCTCTGAGGCCGCAGCCGCTTGTCCTCACAGAGGGAGAGTACTTTCTCAACCTGGCCACTTAAAATAAAGGGAAAGTTGTTGGTATTTATTTTTCCTTGCTTGTTTTATAAGCAGATATGAATCAACACTGTAAGGATGATTTATTTAACACTACCTGTTCTTTTCAGTCACATTCAGAGGCACTGTAGCCTGAAACAAGAGCACACAAGCTGTGGAGTCACATGGACCTGGCTTTGAGTTATGGATCAGCTCTCTGTTGCGTGATCTTAGATTATTTAATCTCTTGGTAAAATGAAAGTAGCAATACCTACTTCAAAGGGTGGTTGTGAGCATTACTTGAAAGAATGAATGCAGAATGTTTAATACATGCAGCATTTAACACAGTAAGAGTTTAATAACGGTAACAGGTATGATGGTAATGGTGATTATTTCTCTCTCCATCCCCACTTTGTCCCTCCTATCCTTATTTTTTCTTTTATGTTTTGGCTTCAAGAGGACAAAGAAGCTTTGTCCAATATTAACTGTTTAGAAACTACCAGCTTTCAAGTACAGATATCAGTGTGCCTAATGTGCCTAAAAATGAAAGGTTGAAAGTGGTTTTCAACTTGAAATATTTAGAGTTTAATATCTGCCTTCTGTTTTACTGAAGCAGAAGATTTGTTTCCTAGTTGGAAGCATTACTGATTAGTTTCTGATGTTTTTCCTAGGGTGAGAGACCAGGGTTATATCCTCATGGAGATTTTCACCTCATTTACCAGCACCAGCTCTGTGTAAGCTCATTTAGGGCAGCAGATATCCTGCGTCCTATTTGCCGTTGTATCCCTGCTTTCTAGCACAAGACCTGCGCAGGCCGACCGCAGAGCAGGGGCTCACTGAATTGTGGGTGGATGGATGGCAAACCCTGCAGAAGGCGTGAGGGTGATTGTGACATGGTCTCGGTCAACAGGTCAGCTCTGATAGGGAAGACAAGGCAGACAATCACCCTCGCGGGCATGGGGGCATAGTGCCGAGCTAGACACAGCATGAAGAGTACACAGATGTAGACGAACATAAAGGTCCGTGTTAATGGTGCAGCATGTGGTGAGCAGTATACCTGAGGTTGGAAATTGCTGTCTTCTTGTTTTGTTCTGTAGGTTGTGCGTAGCAGTATATTGGTTTTAGAGCTGAAAACTACAGTCAATTCTAATTTTTCACAGTAGCTATGTTGTATAAAGTTGCTACAAACACTGAATTAATGTACTCAAACATTGCTCCTAGAGCTAAGATAGGTGTAAGTTCCTGTGAGCCTCTGGTTAAAATTTTCATCAACCAGTTAATACATAACCTTGTTTTATGTATGTTTCTATTTAAAGACCCCTTATTTAATATAGAATGTTGATTCATTAACATTGAACTCACGGCCAATGATATGAAAACTCATGCCTGAATATAATACATACCTAGTTATCAGGTACTTGCTAGACACTAAAGATTCAAAGATGTAACCAAGACCTTATAGGCAAGCAAACAAATAAAAGTATTCAAAGGTCAAAAGTGCTGTGGTTGGTGATGCTGCCTATAGTGGAGTGCCTATAATGGGAACCTAGGGAATGGTGGAGAGTCTAGTTCTGTCTGCTTAGAGGTCAGTAAAGCTTCACAGAAGAAACAGGGTCTGAACATTTTTACAAAAGAATAGTGAAATACTACTCAGCAATAAAAAGGAATGAACTCTTAATACATGAAACAGCTTGGATGGATCCCAAGGGCATTTGTGCTGAGTGAAAAAAGGCAATCTCAAAAGGTTACACACTGTATGATTCATGTAAATAACATTCTTGACTTGAAAAAATTATAAAGGCGGAAAACAAATTAGTGGTTACCAGGGATAGAGAGCATTGTTGTAGGGGGTGGGTGTGATTCCAAATCTTAGGGTTTTATTCTGTCTTGATCATGGTGGTGGTGGTTACACAAATCTGGAGGAGATAAAATTGCACACTAATAGTCACAGATACACACTCAATGAATATACATAAACACTGATGAAATGTGAGTAAGGCCTATAGTCTAATTAACAGTATCATACCAGTGTCATTTCCCTGGTTTGATATTATACTACGGTTATATTTAAAGGAATATTTGTCAGGCAGAAATATGAGCAAAACCATAGGAGTATAAGCCAGCATGGGTCTGAGGAAGTACACACAGTTGGATAAGATGGAATTTAGGATGTGAAGTCAGGCATGGAGGGAAATGAGATAGGAGTTGAAAAACATAACTGGAGGACTTTCTATGCATTAATATGTGATTTTCAACCTTTTTTATCTCATGGAACAGATAAATTAATCACTAAAATTCTGTGACACACCAAAAAATATATTTTTCCTGATCTGAAAAAGTAGGTATAATTTTGATTCATTCACACCGGATGGCTATTGTTATATTGGCCGTTGTCATTTTTTTATCTGACAATCTAAGGGAAAAGAGGTCAGTGCTCCTGAATGTTTTAAAATTCTTATGGTGCACCAGTTGAAAATCACTGCATTAATCCAACAAGTATTATTTGAGCTGCTCTCGTGCTCAAGACATTGGGGATATAGTAGTGAATAGGCTAGACAAAGTTCTTGCTCTCAGCAGACCAATTCTAGTGGAAATTTGAACTAGGTATTAACCCTTGTATTAAGGATGAGAAATTTAGGCTTAGAACTGCCAAATAGCTAACGCAAACTGACGTAGTTAAGAAGTGGTAGAGCAGTGGCTGTGCCTTGGTCTTTCGATTCCACATTTCTGCCTTTTCCCCAGTGCCTGAAACGTGTTCATTATTTTCGTCAGGAACGATCAGGGTAGGGAGACCATATAAGACTGTTAAAGTAGACAAGACAGCAGACTGTGAAAGTCTAAATGAAGATGGCAGCAGTGGGGTTAAAGAGAAGGCACAGAATAAGGAGGAAGGAAAAATCAGTGGGATTTGGTGATTTTCTAGCTATGTTGGGGCGGGGAGGATAGGACCAAGAAGTTGTCAGAGGTGACTTGGGGGTTCCCAGCCTAAATGACTAGAGAGATCATAGTTCATGTGCAGAAATCAAGGACAACAGATGAAGAGGTAGATGCACTTTGGGATTTCTTGAGACTGAGGTGCCAAGAGAAAGTCTAGGGGGTGCTTTCTAACAGAAAATGAAGACATTTAAACTGTGAGAGTAACCAACATCACAGAGTGCCCCTGGAAGTGACTGGGTGGATCTGAAGGAGATGAGTGATGGAGAGACAGTGTAGGTTAGTGGTTAAAAGGTTGGGTTCTGGAGTCCCAGACTAAATCTCAACTCTGCCATTTCCTAACTCTTTGATCTTGGGCAAATTGCTTAGCCTCTATGTAGCTCAGTTTCCTCATCTACGCGATAAGGATAATGATAGTATGTACTTCACAGGGCTGTTCTACAAATGAACTGAAGTGATACTCATAAAGCACCAACACTTAGCAAATGCTCATTGTGTTCAAGCTATTGTGATGGAGTTGATGGCAGGAAGAGGAAAGGATCTTGCTACTGAGGTACTGAGGGAAAGGTGGTATTATGTGAGGAAACCCATTATTGTATGCCCCTGGCCAGATCAAAGGATACACAAAAGAGTTTTTAAAATATGACTGAGGTGATTACGGCCATTTCATGGTAGCTGAGCAGAATTCAAAGTCTTAATAGAATCTACCTCTACCCCTTTCTAAGTTATTTACGAAGAACTTGGGGTAGTAGAGATTGATGACTGTGAGTAAAGCCATTTATTTTTATGACTGTTACATGCACAATCAAGTACATTAGTTCTCTGAAAGATAGCTGTCGTCCCATTTTACAGATGAAGACATAGAAGCTTAGGAATTTCTCAAAGTTACACAATAAATATCAACAACAGTATTCGATTCCCAGAACCCAGGTCCTTTCCCCATACCTTGCTGAATGTAAGATGGAGTGACAGTTACTGATTATATATAGGTATGTTGATGTATTTAAACCTTTATAAAATTATTTACTTTCCCCCAGAACTTAATTTTTATAAGGTGTTTATATAGCATTATACTATTCAGAATGCTGTATCAGAAATCAAATAAACTTTTGAAGGCTGTACATACAATCCAATCTGACTGCATTCAGCTATAAATAAAAAATCATGAGTTCTGTGCTGAGTATTCTAGGTACTTCTGCAGACAAGCTTCGCTCACTTAAAGTCTATATAATAACCCCATTGTAAACACAAACAACTGCAAACATGTATATGTGCAGATTAACCTTTTCTAGACTCCTTGTAATTTTCAAAGCCAGTGCTGAAGTTCCAGAGCGCCTCAGCACATGCATGCACATGCCAGATTCCCCCGGGCCTCACTGCAGGGCCAGCCCCCTTCACCCAGACCACACCTGCTATTCACCCAGAGCCAGCACTTAATGTCTGCAATGGAGTCCCAAACCTGGAGATACTCTTGACATTTTCACATGTATTTCACTTCCTCTAGTTGGCTGTATGTATATGTGAATAGGACCTCCTCGTGCATCTATGTTAGACTGTGGGGACTAGAAAAGACCCCTATTTTATAGATTAAAAAGTATGCAGAGAAGGAAAACTACTTGATCAAGGCCTAGGAAAATCAAAGGATACCAGAAATAGAAATGGTTGGCCCAAACTTACAACAGTCACAAAGTGAAGGTAAGATACACATTTTGTAAACAAAAAGAATTGTACTCTCACAGATCAAATCTGAACTTATTTGGGATTACTGGTATGTCTAACTCATCTGAGTACAGTGCCTGCCACATAGTAAGCAACTAATATTGGTTTATTGTTTATGAAAGTATAAATCAGTAAAATGGTTACATCGAAGGAAAGAGTTGTGCACTTTAGAATGAGACATTGAAGAAAGAAATTATGGAGCTGATTGAAACCGTAAGACAGAGTTAGGTATTTACCTTCGTCATGCTCCTCTGCTACGCTCTTCCCTTTTGTAGCCCTTTGCTGTTCTGAACTGCTGCGGGTTGATTTCCTGTCTGCATCCTGCCCTGGACTCTCCACGCCTTGAGGACAGAGATAGTGCCTATTCACATTGGTTTCCTGCTGTCTGGTGCAGTTTCTGGTCATAGTAAACACTCAGGAAATACTTGTTTAGTAAATAAATGAGAAAGGAAAAATATTCCTACCTATTCATGCATTCATTGTTTTTGTTGTCTTCATTTTCCATCTCACCAGGCAGAAACTCATCGCATCCTCATGGCTTGAGGGTAGGCAAGAGAGGGACCACATTGTACTGACATTCACTTATTCTTTGTTTCTCGCCTTTCCTCCCCCCCCATCCCTCTCTCATCACTCCCCCACCCCTTACCCCATAGTCATGGAAGAAAACTCCGAAGCGAGGTCCAGAGAGGGAACCATGGATTCTGGATTTGAGCTCTAGAAGTCACCTCGCTGATTAAAATTTTCAGGTGTTTTTTAACAGCCAGGTAGTTGTCAGCCTCTGTCTCTAGCAGGACATTCTCAGAGGAATGTGAATATTGGGAAGGGGACTAAGGTGAGACCAGGCACCCTGGGACAGTTTTGATTCTTCCAGCCATTTGGTGTGTGATCTCATGCAAGGTATATACTTCTCTTGGCCTTTTTGTCCTCTTCTGAAATATGAAGAGATGAAAGTAAGTGCTTTCTAACTCTTCTCTCAGCTCTGATACTGTGTGATTTTGTGATTAAATGACCTGGATAGAGAAAATACCTGCCCCGCTGACAACTCTCTTCTGAAAACTGGAACACAACCACTGGCTTCAGGGTCCTACTGGCTTTATTTAATATCATCTGCTCCGTGGGAGAAGGTCTCTGTCCCAGGCAGTTTATGGGGACTTAAGCTTTATTTACTGTAGCTGGAGGCTCCTATAAGCTGGGGCTTTGACAATATTTCACATTTATTTATCTGAGCCAGAGCTTAGGATCAGGTGGCAGCTAAGTCACTTAAGGTTATTCAAATGCACTGAAAATGTTGCTTAATAATTCAGAACCAGTTTTCTCTGTTTGGAGTATTAAGATTTTTTAAATCCTTCTAATTAGCCAATTCCAACAGCAGTTTAAGTAGGGAAAAATCTGTCCCTTCTGAAAGGGCAACTGATGCAAACTTACTGTCATTCCCTGTGTCTGTGCAGCAGGACCGACTGAGGGAAGGCCCAGGGAATGTCCAGTGCCAGGAGCCCTGCTGGGGTGACCTCCTAATAGTAGCAGTTCTGTCTGTTGTCAGGGTGAGGCTGGGGCAAGAGTTCTGTGGATCCAGCTTCTTTTGACTCCCTTTCTTTGGCTTGGTGGAGGGCCTGGCAAGGAATGGGGAGCCTGCACTCAGTCATTCAGTAGGTCATCTTTCAGTAGACACCTGCTGAATTCAGTTTCCAGCAGTGGTCTAGGCCTTTGGGATAGACAGCCAGCAAGACCTCATTCTATGCCCTCAGAATTCAACCTGAGAGACAGACTTAGAGACAACTACAAAATAACCTGACAAGCATAGCAGACAGGTAACGCAGGTCGAGACTGTAGCTGACCTTTGAATTAGATCCTATAGAATTGGGTTGCCTTGCCTGGTCAAAGTATAGAAGTCCTGTGTAAGCAAAGGACAAAGTTGACATGCCACTGCCACCTTGTCTGAGGGTCCTCAGGTGAAACAAAGGTATTAGAGCTATAAACATGACTTGGCCACATTCAGGGCCATGGAATAGGCACATGAGGGAGAGTGAGCAATGAACATACAGGGCCCCTGTGTTTCAGGAGCCCATGGCCCAGTGAATGGGAGAAGATACTGCTTATGATTACCTCTGTTACAAGGAACAGGAGGAAGAGATTAATTTAGGCTCTGTCACTTAGGCTTGGTTTTTTGGATGACGTAGCATTGGAGCTGAGCCTTGAAGGATATACAGTATAAATTTTCAGCGGGGGGTGAAGGCCAGTCCATTAGGGGAAACAACAAAAGCAAAGATTCAGGTAGGAGGGGGACTGGGCACATTTGGGGAATAGCAAACTGCTGTAATTGGCTGCAGCATAAGGCCTGTGCGGGGACAGTACTTAGAGGAAGGCTGGTGGGGCCAAGCCGTGACCAGTGTTTCAAAAAGTTTAGGCTCAGGTATCATTTATATAATGTATATTTTTCAAAAGAAAATAGAATAAATACCTATTTTGCCACTTAACTCTTCAAATGTTGTTAATAAAAACTTGCTCTGTATTTTTCAATGTTCAATAATGACCAAACATTCCCTGATCATTTATTCAACAAGCATCTATTGAGAGTATATAATGCACCAGATTCTTTGCTAGAAGCTAGAAATAAAGAAACAGGAAACACACAGTTCCTGTCTTTTAGTTGCTCCAAAGTGCTTGTTCAGGATCACACAGGCAGTCTCTCCGAGGGGGTGTGTTCCCTTCTCTCTTCCTCTACTCGGAGCCCCCACCCTCTTTGGACATGGGGACCAAAGTGATGAAAAATGAGCATGCAGAAAAGTCTGGTCCGATAAAATACTTGTCCCCAGCCGCCTTCAAGTACCACGTTCTTACCGTCATGGTACTTTAAATCCAGGAGAGAGTTTGGGAGTTTCAGCTATAAGTTTGGCATTGTACAGGTGCCTGCTGGACCAGCCTTCAAAGAAAACACCTGCTCTGTTTGTGATTCTTGCCTTCCAGTTTCATAAGCTTTTGGGCAGATGAAATGTAATATGAAAATAGCTCAGAGAGAGCCTTGGTAACATTTAAGATATTGAACGTGCTGCATCTGGTAACTAGAAAATTTAATGATCTCCTGCTGTTTTGGTAATTGGATAAGTAAATACATCAGAATAAATCACACCGGCAAGTCTTTTGTATGTCGTTAGGGACTCAACTCTTTTAACTCCTGTTCAAAGCTCCAGCTCTTGAGTGGTGTTTGTGTGCAGAGTTACACACACACCAGTTCTGTGGCCCTGCCTGAGTATGAAAATGCTTTCAAAACGCTCACTTTCCCTAGCCACTCTGCCTGAAGAGCACCTCGAGCATGCCACTCCAGATCTCTCTGAAGCCAGGGAGTTTAAATGTAATGCATTCAAGATCTATCTCCAAACTCTGTTTTCTGCCTTGTTTTCCGTTATGGGTGTGCTATGAGCCTTGCCAGAAACATCACCCATTTACAAATTGGGAAAATGAGGCCAAAGCGAAAGGAACCTATCCTGTTGCCCTAAAAAACCATTGAAGAATTTTAAGTAGGATCAGATATTTTGTTCAAGGAGAGACCCAGAGAGAAGCAGTCTATCAGAGCCTATTAGTTTGTTGGGTAATGTCGTCACCAACTTGCAAATGAGAAATGTGGGTGTTCGGAGGTTAAATGACTTACTCAAGAGCATACATGTAGAACTGGAATTCAAAACCCACCAGTACTCTTTCTTACTGCCTCCCAATTAAGATTTAATCCATGCCTAGTGATGGTAATCTGGGCAAAAATAATCAGGGTTTCTCAGGTGTTTAAGCTGAGGTAGCAGTTCTAAACCTAATCAGTTAGCAGGTTTCCCTCCAAACACAGGGGTTAGTGTTGTGGACCAATCTTTTATCAGAGGCATCCTAGGAACCTTTTATACAAGAACCTGGCAGCCTTCCATGATATCAGCCTCTGAAAGTGAGGCATGTCCCCTAGATAGTGCTTCCCAGCCTTTCTCAAACCACTGCATTTATTGAAAATGTTTTTGTGCCTCATTGGAATAACCATCCTAGGTTGCTCAGGGACAGAGACAACCCCGCCCTGAGGATTGAGGCTGCCCCAGGGGATGAGGAGCCCGCATGTTGCCACAGTGCAGAGTCCTCATCCATGAATTTGCCCATACCCTATCTATTAAGCTTCCAGGGACGGTGAGCTTGCGAATCACTCTATAAAACAGGACTTCATTTTATTTATTTGAAATTGTGTCTTCCAGACCCCAAGGGGGACTACTCTTGGGAACTCTCTTCCCAGGCTGAAGAGACAAGCCTGTTTTCAATCTTTTTATGTTCACTCTACAGACTTGGATCTTCCCACCCCCGCCCTTCCCTCTTGTTAGAAGCTCCTCCATCCCCTCTGGGGCTTCCCCACTACCATTGTTGTTTAATCGTAGGAACCAAAGCCACCATCTGGGATACCATTGCAGGGAGAGGTCACATCTTTTATTTGATGTTTAGGGTCCCCCTGACAGTGTGCCTCGTTTAAAGCCATTTTGACATTAGTGACACTTTAGAGTTGGCATCTTCATTAAACACCTCGTCTAAAGACACAAACTGGGAATGAAGAATCCAGATTTGGTCCCAGATCTGCTGTGAATGCTCAGTAACCTTGGGTAAATTCTTTCCACTGACTGGGCTTTTCTGTCCCCGTCTGTTACAGAGATGACCTCTAAAAACCCTTCAGCTCTAATAGTCCCTGGGTCTGTGATATATGAGGAGCTAGTTGAGTGAAATTTGCCCAAATGCCTAAGGTAGTAATATACTCTCTAATGGGGAGATATGTGCTTCAGTTAGATTATGGGGAGCATCCTTTCAAGCAGAAGACTCAGAAAAATAGTTAATTGTGTATGACTACAATACTAAAATTACCTAGGGTGATGGTTCAGAATACTTTAAGACCTAGTTTTAAATCCTTGCTCTGCCACTTCCTGCATACAGTCTTGGACAAGTTATATAAACTCTCTGAGCTTCTATTCTTCATTTTTAAAATGAAGGTAGTAGTATCTCCCTCATAAGGTTTTGTAGTGATTATAAATCACTTAGAACAATTAGCACCTAGTAAGCTCCCAATAAATGTTACTTGTTGTTATCGTTACTATAATGTGATAAAAATGAAAAACATAGGGCAGCATACAAGATACAATTTCCATCCCTTAGTCACCTTAGTCTTCTCTTCCTTGTTCTTCCTTTAACTTTTCATTCATTCTGCTTTCTTCCCATCTTAAAAAAAAAAAGTCAAGGAAAAAAAAATGTGCTGTAGGCTGCCTATGCTTTGCAGACACAGAAGCCCACCCAACCTCACTCTCTGTTAAAGTCTTCTGCCGCAGTTTAATAATGGAGCATCTGTCTCCTGGAAACCCTTATCCCACTGTCACTTCTTTCCAGTGATCCAATGAGACGCTGGTCCAGAAACTACCCCGAAACTGGGGTGGAAATAGCCATGGATTAGTCCCATTGTGGACCCTTCCAGATGGGAAGTTCCTTTTGAGGTTGCATTACCAACTGTAGCAAATCTAAGGGAGAATTTGCTAGGAGCTACAACTGGTGACAATGATGATGATGATGATGATGATGATGATGATGATGATGATTAGTAACCCTTTATGTTTGCAAATGACTTTATAGTTACACAGACTTCCACACCCTAATCAGCACATGACCAGCAGTTCAGCTTTTAAATTCTCCCTCTGATACTTTGTGGGTATAACTTCCCTCTTTAGGGATTCCCAGTTCATCAAAACGTGTTTAAAGAAAATGAGCAATTAATGATTAGGACCAAGGTGACAGTAACAAAAGATAACCCATGGGAACAACAAAGCTCATATCACAACAGAGCTACAGAGTGCCTGCTTTCTTTATGCCCAAGGGAAAGCCAGCTAGTCACATTAACTGTCCCGTTTAGAGGAAGAATCAGAGGTTAAGAGGCAACGAAAGGCAGTGCTGGAATACAGGCTGGAAGCTCCCAAACCAGGGCAAATTCTGGCCTCGTCTTTCCTAGCCATGTAATCCTGGGCAAGTCCCTTGATCATTTTCGGTCTCAGAGAATTCATCTATAAAACAGGAATAATAGAAGTACTTACTTATCTCATAGAAGTGCTGCGACCATTTAATTAGATAATATATAGAGAACAACTAGTATAGTGATTGGCACTTATAAAGTGTCAGATAAATGGTAACTTTTTTGGTAGTATGACATTAACAATTATTTTTAAAATTTGTGATATCTAATATGCATGTTTTTCTAATGGAGTACAACAGAATAGGTTACTCATAGCATACCAAAAAGATGAGTTGTTTCCTCGAGTTCAGTGTAAATGCTAATTTTGAACAAAATCAAAAGCAGGCATACTCAGCCTCACTGGAATCTGGACCTGTGTGGCCTTTGTGCTGCCTCACGGAGTGGAAAGCTCTCAGGGCCTGAAGTAAAAAAGCCCTGTGGGCAAAGGTGAGCTCCACCAGTCTCTATTTGTATGACTGTGTGTAATAATGTTCTTATTTGAGCTTTCATGTTCTCATTTGTAAAAATGAGGGTAAATCAGCCCACTCTCCTAGGATAGGTCTGAAGTTTAAGTTCTATATGGGAAAGTGCTTTGAAAGCTGTAAAATAAGAGTCATTATTACTATGTATGCATTCTTCAGAAAGATTATTAGCACATTCATTTTGTGTTCAAATAACTTGGGTTTAAAGAAGCATCTCTTTAAGAATAAGCTTTGTTGTAGCTTTATGTTACAGATTAGAAATATGTTTTTGAATTGATTCATGTTCTGACTAGGGGACTCTGCACCTTCTAATCAAGGCCAAACAAACTTTGAGAAAAATAGAGATCTAGTCCTGTATTAAATTACATCAAATCATAATTGTTAAGCATTTGCTTAGTGCTAAGGGGTACTTGGGGTTTTAAGAGCCATTAATAATAATCCTTTCACTTAGCTAGTTCAAGACTAACAGAAAGACAAGACCAATTGAAAGATAGACATAGGACTCAGGTGGGGATAAAAATATCACCCTTGTTATTGAAAAGGTTGATCAGAGATTGTGGCTTGAGATCTGCAGCCAAGGGGCTTGCTGATACATTCTTTACCCCCAAATTAGAGACTTGCTCACCCAATCTTGGCACAGCTGGACACTGCAGGCCCCTCAGACCTTATAACAGGAAGGCAGGTTGGCTGCAGAAAAGGGAAAGGAAAGGGAAATCTCAATTTTGTAAGTAAAGAAACTATGAACCAGAAGGTTCAGTAACTTGCCCGTGGTTACCAGAGCGCTAGGAGGTTATAGCAGTGGGAATCCACCCAAGACTCCTTTCCTAGATCACACTTTGACCATTCCAGTCTTTGGGGAGCTCACACCATACAGGTGACTTCTACTAGACATAAAGAAGGCATTGAATCATAGTAGCTTCCATGTGACAGGCCCTGTGATGGCCATGTTAACCCCTTCTCCCAGTGGAAAAGGAAACTGGGGCTCTAAGCATTTTACTGACATGGCTAAGAGCTGGAATGTGAACCCAGGTGTCTCCATAGCCCAGTTGACTCTATTGAGTCACTCGCCCACACTTTTAAAAATGCGAATTAAAGCTTAGAGAAGAAAAGTGGCTTGTCCAAAGTTGCACCACAAGAACCAGAATTGGAACCTATACATTCTGGCCCTTTACATCCTGACATTAGGTAGCGCACGGCCTTGGCGGTCAGCACAGAGTGGTGTGGAGAAGGGAGAGCTTGGCGAGGTCTGAAAAGTGAGGGAAAATTTGCAGAAGGAGGTGGTGCATAATTGTAGGGGTGGGTTTCCTTGTGCTTGGGGAGGTTTATTGTGGTCTGTGTGGTCTGCTTCGGAGGTAGAGGATGGGGCCAGGTTGTTGTTCACGTGGGGGCAGGGTGGAGAAGGAAGGGTTATGGATGAGAGTCTAGTGTTTGTTGTAAATTCTCTGCCAGTGTGGCAGGGGGCTGCTCCTGGGGGTCAGCTGTGCAGGGCTCCCTCTGCTCTCAGCGCTGCCAATGTACACTCTAGAAAGTGACTGTGTCGGTCACCAGAGGGGAGCAGACAAGTACTAGAGAAAATGTGAGAACAGAGCTTTTCTTTCTTTGAAGATACTGGAACTTTCTGAAATGCAGATTTTACTCTAAAAGCAAGAATGCGTTTTGAGAAACCATTGGTGGTTTATTGCTTCCCAATTCCACACACTGCACCTGAAGGCTGTAACTCATGGAGTGAGAAATAACCCTTTTAGGCCACTGTGGGAGGTGGGGGAGTGACAATGGAAATGATGAAGAAGCAAGCCAGAAGGCTTGGGTTCTGGCTCTGCCTCTACCAGTTATGCCGTGTGTAAGCCCAACCTCTGGGTCTGGTTTCCTCATCTACAGAGTGAGGCTGATTCCCAAAGCATGATTTCCAAGTACTGTTGAAGTCCATTAACCCTTAAACTATTAAAATACATCGAGCACCTGAAAAAAAATCCAACCTAGTGTGTTTTTAAAGACTGTTTTTAGAGCAGCTTTAGGTTCACAGTAGTAGTGAGCAGAAAGCACAGAGAGCTCTCATACAGCCCCTCCCACACAGGCGTAGCCTCCCCCATTATCGATCACCCCCATCAGAATGGTCCATTTGTTAAAATCAGTGAACCTGCATTGACATCATAGCTGACATTAAGGTTCACTCTTGGTGTTGTATGTTCAGTGGGTTTGGACACATAGATAATGACAAATATCTATATTATAATACCATGCAGAGTATTTTCACTGCCCTAAAATCCTCTGTGCTCTGCCTATCCATCTCTCCCCACTGCAAGCCCCTGACAACTGGGGATTTTCGTCTTACTAGTCCCCAGTTTTACCTATTCCAGAGTGTCAAATAGTTGGAATCATACAGTGTAGCCTTTTCAGGTCGGCTGTCTTCACTTAGTAATATGCATGGAGATTCCTCCACGTCTCTTCATGGCTTGATAGCTCATTTCTTGGTAGCAGCATCTTGGTGGCTTTCAGGTTTTGGCAGGTAGGTATAAAGATGCTATAAACATCTGTGTGAAGGTTTTTGTGTGAACATACATTTTTAGCTCCTTTGGGTAAGTACCAAGAAGTGTGATTACTGGGTTATCTGGTAAGAATATGATTCTTTTTTAAGAAACCACCAAACTGTCTTCCAAAGTAGTGGTGTGATACATTCCCAACAGCAATGAGTGAGAGTTCCTGTTGCTCCACATCCTCGACACCATTTGTCAGTGTTCTGGGTTTTGGCCATTCTAATAGATTTGTAGTGGTATCTCAGTTTTAAATAGCATTTTCTGGGGGCACATGAGGTGGAATATCTTTTCATACGCTTATTTGTCATCTGTAGATCTTTGGTGAGGCGTCTTTCACCAAAGATCTTGGTGAGGTCTTTGGCCCACTTTTTAATTGGATTGTTTTCTTATTATTGAGTTGTAAGGGGTTTTTGTATATTTTGGATAATAGTTCTTTTTCAAATGTGCCTTTTGCAAATATTTTACCCCAGTCTGTTGACAGTGTCTCCTTCTCTTGACAGTGTCTTTTGCAGAGCAGAAGTTTTTAATTTTAATGAAGTTCAGTTTATCAATTATTTCTTTCATGGATTGGGCCTTTGTTGTTGTATCTCTAAAGTCATTAAAGTCATTACCATCTCCAAGGTCATTTAGACTTTTTTTTCCATATATTATCTTCTAGAAATATCATACTTTTATGTTTTACATTTTGAGTTAATTTTTATAAATGGCATAAGGTATGCATCTAGATTCACTTATTTGCATATGGGTGTTCAGTTTTTTCAGCTCCATTTGTTGAACTTAGCATTCTAAATAGGAAAATATTAGATCCAGACTTTCCCTTGTTCAGCTACAAACTAAAAGCATTTCCTTGGCAAAGTTAAAGAAAATTAAAAGGATTGATAATAATACCCACTTTACATGATTATGAATTAATGGTTGTGTAAATATCTTGCAAACTGTGAAGTAGTATGCATATATTGTTGCCACTGTTATTTTTAATATTACTCAGCCCCTGCCCTCAAGTAGCTCCCAGCCTACTAGTCGGATGATATTTATGCTCAAGTATTAAAAAAAAAGTAAGAAGCAAAATGGTGTGGCCAGAAAGAATCCCAAAATAGAAGTCAGAAACTCTGGGGCAGAGTACTGCATCTGCACCTTATCAACTGTGTGATGTGAGCCAAGTGACTTGACCTCTCTGATTCTCAACTGCCCACCTATAAAATGAAGGGTTTGGACTGTTTGGCATTATTAATTTACTGAGAAAATCTATCCATTCAGGTTTCCTAAGTGTAATGAATAAAATGTCAAGATGGTTGAATTGCCTTTTCTAATACAGACAAAGTTAGGCCATACCTCTTATCTGAGAATACCCTTTCTCCCCCAAGAAGACCCAAAGGTGGATTTCTCTATTGATTTATTTCTTTCTATTTATTTAATTATATTTTATTGATTGTGCTATTACAGTTGTCCAAGTTTTTATCCTTTTGCCCCCCCTCCACCCAGAACCCTCAGGCAATCCCCACACCATTGTTCATGTCAGTGGGTCATCCATATTAAGTTCTTTGGCTACTCCATTTCCTATATTGCACTTTACATCCCCATGTCTATTCTGTAACTACCCATTTGTACTTCTTAATCCCCTCACCTCTTCACCCATTCCCCTATACCTCCCTCCCATCTGGCAACCATCAGAATACTCTCTGTATCCATGATTCTGTCCCTGTTCTTTTTGTTTGCTTAGTTTGTTTTTTTAGATTCAATTGTTGATAGAGATGTATGTATTGCCATTTTATTGTTCATGTTTTGATGTTCTTTTTCTTAAGTCCCTATAACATTTCATATAATAATTGTTTGATGATAATGAACTCCTGTAGTTTTTTTCTTCTCTGGGAAGCTCTTTATCTACCCTTCAATTCTAAATGATATCTTTGCTGGGTAGAACAATCTTAACTGTAGATCCCTGCTTTTTGTGACTTTGAATATTTCTTGCCAATCCCTTCTAACCTGCAGAGTTTCTTTTGAGAAATCAGCTGACCATCTTAGGGGAACTTCCCTGTAGGTACCTAACTGATTTTCTCTTGCTGCTTTTAAGATTCTCTCTTTATTTTTAACCTTTGGCGTTTTTGTTATGGTATGTCTTGGGGTGGGCCTCTTTGCATCCTCTTATTTGAGACTCTGTGCTTCCTGGACTTGCCTATCTATTTCCTTCACCAAATTAAGGAAGTTTTCTTTCATTATTTCTTCAAATATATTTCCAATTTCTTGCTTTTTCTCTTCTCTTCCTGGCACCCCTATGATGCGAATGTTGAAATGCTTAAAGTTGTCCCAGAGGCTGCTTACACTATCCTCATTTTTTGGATTCTTTTCTCTTCTTGTTCTGATTAGTTGTTTTTTGCTTCTTTATGTTCCAAATCATTGATTTGATTCTCAGCTTCATCCAATCTTCTATTGTTTCCCTGTAAATTGTTCTTTATTTCAGTTAGTGTATCCTTCATTTCTGACGGGATCTTTTTTATGCTGTTGAGGTCCTCTCTAAGTTCCTTGAGTATCCTCATAAAGTGTTTTGAACTGCACATCTGATAGATTGCTTATCTCCATTTTGCTTAGCTCTTTTTCTGGAGTTTTGATCTGTTCTTTCATTTGGGCCATGTTTTTTGTTGTTGTTGTTTTCTTTGTCTCCTCTATGTGGTAGCCTCCCTGTGCTTGTTTCTATTTATTAGGTAGAACTTCTATGACTCCCTGTCTTGGTAGCATGGCCTAATGTGGTAGGTGTCCTATAGGGTCCAGTGGCACAACCTCCCCTATCACCCAAGCTGGATAATCAAGGTGTGCCTTTGTGTGGGCTCAGTATACCCTCCTTTTGTAATTGAGCCTTGGTTGCTGTTGGCAGGTCAATGGGAGGGATTTACCCAGGCCAGTTGCTGCAAGGACTGGCTGTGACCACTGATCACCAACCTCCACCCTCCATGGAGGATCAGCTGTGCAGGGGCAGGGTGGTGGTGCTCCTGTGTGGTCTGTAGCTGTCCACTGGGTACACAGACCCTAGGGTATTTAGGGTGGTGCAGGCCAAGGTCAGTCCCCACCTGTGTTTTCCTGGGGTCACCCTGCCTGAGCTATAAAGCAATCTGAGGTGGCTGCAACTTGTGCTGGGCTTAGAGATTTTCAGGCAAAGCCAAGCTGTGAAGCTAGGCTGGCAGCTGGAGTGCCATGCCTGATGCCCTTTAGCAAGAGGTAGGAGAGGTGGTGGCTCACTGAGGCCAGCTATTGCTTGTTTGAAAGGATTTAGGAAGTTATAAAGCTTGAGCCAAGATCAGCCATTCATATGGAAAAGCCACTGTTAACAGCTGTAAGTTGGGTGGGAATGGAGCCTCAATGGATATCCAGGGCAAACAGTGTTAGCCAGGTTGATGGAGTCTCAGATATGGCACCCACCTGCCAGCTCTGTGGCTCTGTGTGAGGAGGGTTCAGAAAAGGGACAGTGGCCTCTGCCTGCCCTTCTGTCTGAAAAAAGCTGTCTCCCAGCACTCGCCTTGATGCCAGACACTTCACTTCCTCCCTGTGTGCCACTGGTGCCTTTTAAGCTGCTACCCCTGTGGTGGAGATCAGAGGGAGTGAGTCTTGAGTGAATTCATGTGTGAGTTCTTTAAGAGGAATTGCTTGGGACTCCAGAAGTTTCTCCCACAGACTCAATCCGCATTGTTTTTTTGCAGCCAGAAGTTAAGGGGACTTATCTTCCTGGCACTGGAACCCTGGGCTGGGAGGCGTGGTGTGGGGCTGGGACTCCTCGCTCCCAAGATAACCCTCTCGAATTTTTATCCACCACACATGGATGTGGGACCATTTTGCATCTCTGCCCCTCCTGCCAGTCTGGATGAATTCTTTAATTCCGTAGTTGTCAGACTTTCATTCAACTTGATTGCTGATGGTTCTGAGTAATGGTTGTTCTATAATTTAGTTGTAATTTTGTTGCGATTGTGTAAGGAGGTGAGGCATATTTACCTATGCCGCCAACTTGACCCGAGGTTTCTCTGTTGATTTAGAGTCAATAATTCAGTAATGTCCCAAGTAAATGGCAGAACACAAGCTCAGATTTGGTTTTGTATTCAAATTTGATAAACATTTCAGGATCTTTTCCTGACCCTTGACCTTTTGCCATTCTTTTTTTTTTTTTTTTTTTTAAGATTTAATTTATTTTTTTTAGAGAAAGGGAAAGAGAAAGAGAGGGAGAGAAACATAGATGTGAGGGAAAAACATCAACTGGTTGCCTCTTGCACAGCCCCAACCGGGGGCTGGCCCACAACTCAGGCATGTGCCCTGGCAAGAAATCAAACCAGCAACCCTTTGCTTTGGGGGACAGTGCCCCACCAACTGAACCACGCCAGCCAGGGGACCTTTTGCCATTCTTAAAGTGAAGATCTTATACCCTGGAAGCTTGGTTAGAAACAGCCTCAGGGTCGTCTCATCCAACTTCTTTCTCTGTGTGTCTCCTACTCTTAGCAACACCTCCAGCAGAATAGTCTAGTAGTTAAACGTGGAATTTAAAGCTAGGTTGCCTTGATTCACATCTGGCTCTGCCCTTAGCAGCTTTGAGACCTTGGGCAAGTTACTTAGTCTGTTTCATGGCGCAGTTTCTTCATCTGTAAAATGAGAATAATAATTGTACTTAACCTCAGACAACCTACCCCAGAGGGTAATTGTGAAAATTAAATTATTTTTAAATGTTAAAGTGCTTGGAAATGCTCAATAAATGTTAGCCTTCATTATCATCATCATCATGTTCTTCAAATAAGCCTCGATTTGAAAGCTTCTAAGGATACTAAAAAGTGCACTCACCTCTACCTTCCCTAGCCCTCCATTGCCCCAGGGCAGCCTGTTGACATACTGGCCAGAAGCATTCTGGTTATCGTGTGCTTTGGAGTCAGGCAGCCTTGAGTTTGAAACTTTATTCTGTCTGCAGCCTTGGGTGAGATAAGCCATAGTATCTTCAACTGTAAAATGGAAGTAATAATACCTACTTCACTGTTTTGAGGACTAGTTAAGGTTCTACATATAAAGTAGTTAGCATGTTTCCAGCTACATGGTAGGCACTCAGTACATGATAGTTGCTGTGGTGATGATGATGATGATGATGATAATGAAGAAGAAGAAGAACAAGAAGAAAATAAAGGACAGAAGGAGGAGAAAAAGGGGTAAAAGAAAGAGAAGCAGCAGGAGCCACACCAGCAGCTGCTGCTCTGTTTAGTTCTGTCTGACCAGCTGAGTTCTCTGCTACTTTACCTCATTGACTCCAGGCCTACTCACTGGAGCTGCACAGAATACATTTTCTGTGTCTACTGGCCAGTCCTTCAGATATTCAGAGGCCTGACAGAGCCCCTCCCCATGCCTGTGGCAGCACAACCACCACTTCTCAGCACCCTTTCTCCAGGGAGACATCTCCTGCTTGTCAGCCACTTCTCAGACAACAGGCTCTTTCCTACCAGGAGCTCCCTCCTGGCCTGTTCCACGTCCTTCTTGAATGGTTTCCAGAGCGCTGCAGCATGGTTGCACGTCTGGCCACTGTTCTGCTGGGATGAAGCATAGTGCCCTGCCTGCCCTTGGCTCCCCACAGTCTCTTTGTCCACACCAGGCAGATGAGAATGAGAACAGAGATTGTCCTGTTCGCTCTGAAATTCCTGTCAGAAATGACCTTAAGAGAACAAAATTACTTATGATCTGAGCACTAGGTACGCAGCCCCAACACAGCCCTGTTCGCCGTGAAGCAGTGCGTTGTGGCACAGCACAGTACAACTGTGAAAGGGGGTCTCCGGAGACTGAAGCACTGTGCTATCAGGGAAAAGGGAGCACTTCTGCTGGGCACTGGAGTAGAAATAAGAAAGCAGCCTGGTGCAGACCCAAGTCCTGGAGGTTTTGGAGAATTTTGAGCTCCAGTGTTGAGGTTACACAGACCAGGTCCCCTACCCAAGGCAGCATTCCAGCCAGTAATGGTTACCACCCACTGAGCACTTTCTGCCTGGGGCACTGTGCCAGAGGCTTCACCATCATTATTTTGTTTAACTCTCACAACAACCTATGGAGGAGAAACTGTGATTATTCCCATCATACAGGTGAGAAAACTGAGGCTCTTTGGTTGTGTAACTTTTTCAAGGTCATACAGGTAGTAAGTGACAGAGCTGGGATTTGAATGTAAGTTCGCATCTCTTTCTAACCACGGTGGTGCATAGACAACCCACCTGTCCACGAGGCTTTAAATAAGTGGCAACCGTTGTGAGCCTCAGTTGTGCCATCCCCACCTGCCCTGCAGAGCTGCTCTAGGGATTAAAAGGAATGACATTTAAAGTGTCTGGCATGTAATAGACGTTGAAGAAATTTAGTCTCCCCCTCCTCACATTCCAGCCCTCCAACTTCAAGTGACAAGGAAAATCACTTTACTTTTCCTGGACACAGCTCTCCCATGTAAAACCTGGGTGTGTTTTCTGAACCCCTAACCTCCGTGTTGACAAGTCAGGCAGGGTTCAACTTGGGCTTGAGGCTGTAGCCTCCCAGCTTCTTGTGCTTTGTAGCATGTCTTTCTGCCAGTATGCACAGCTCTGGCACTATTACGATTATGGTTTCTTCCAGCACACAACATATTTACATACCACAAATAACAAAGTAGAAGATGCCGGAAGAGCCCTGGCATGTTAATTGAGAACAGTAGTGGAAGCAGCTGGCCAAAAAAATGCCAGTGAGTCGGAAGCAGAGGCAGCAGAGCTGTTTATTGACAGAAGCCAGCGCAGTGTTGTACGTTAATTGGGGAAGTGGGTAAACATTTGCCAGCAGCTTGCCCCGCAGTGCATTGGAAGATGGACAGCAGGCTGGGCCCTCCCCACCACCTTGCCTGCCTATCTGCCCAGAGCCCAAGAGATACCACTAGAGCAAGCAGCTTTGCTCTGGGTTCCATATAAGCAGAGAAGATTCTAAAGGCGGATGTGTCTCCTTAATGACCCTCCTGGGCATACCAGTTTTCCATCTGGACACCGTTGAAGGTAGTGTTCCTCCTTCAGCTCATCAGTCCGCCTGTGGCACTTAGCCCTCAGGAGCCCCGTCCTGGTCAGCAGAGCCATCTTACTGGGTGTGGCGTGAGTTGAGCAGAGGGCAAGACTGCCTACCTCAGGTGCTGCAGTCTGCCCACGGGCCCAGAGCACCTGTCTCTGACAGGAAACACTGCCCGGCCTCTCGTCACACACACTTACCGCTGCCCTTTTATCTGTGTCCATCCTTACAGTTGCTCGCACACACGGCAGCATCATTGAGTACCGGCTCTGTGTCCAACACTGTGCTGATTATATATATTTTCTCATTTAATCCTCCATCAGTCCTGCAAGATTAATACTAATTCCAAAGCCACAAAACTAATAGCCAACACAGCTGTGATTTAAACCAGAATCTTTCCAGTTCCAAAACCCATTGTCCTTTCCACTAACCCAGTATTTCTCAGCATTTTAAAATTCACGATCCTTGTTCCAGGTTTCCATGCCTGCGGTTCTGTTTTGTTCAATAGTTTATTTTGTTAATTAGATTCCTCTTCTAGGTGAGATCATATGGTATTTGTCTTTCACCAATTGGCTTATTTCACTTAGCATAATATTCTCCAGATCAATCCATGCTGTCGCAAAAAGTAGTTCTTTCTTTCTGCTGCATAGTATTCCATTGCGTAAATGTACCACAGTTTTTTGATCCACTCATTTACTGATGGGCACTTAGGCTGTTTCCAGCACGTGGCTATTATATATAGCACTTATGAACATAGAGGTGCATAAATTCTTTTGAACTGGTAATTCAGGACCCTTAGGGTATATATTCCCAGCAGCAGAATTGCAGGGTCAAAAGGCTGTTCCATTTTTAGTTTTCTAAGGAAATTCCATACTGCTTTCCACAGTGGCTGTACCAGTCTGCATTCCTACCAACAGTGCACTAGGTTTCCCTTTTGCATCCTCTCTAACACTTGTTTATTGATTTATTAATGATGGCCATTGTGACCAATGTGAGGTGAGCAGCAGGGAGTGGGATAACCGGGAAGGGACTAGTCAAAGAACATGTATGAATGACACACAGGCATGGGCAACAGAGTGGGAATTGACTGGGAGCAGGGGGTGGGATGGGTGGAGGAGGGCAAAGGGGGAAAAATTTGGGACAACTGTAACAGAATAACAATAAAAAATGATAATAAACTAAAATAAAATTCATGATCCCTTTTGTTAAACAGGAAATTTTTGTTCCTTTCTCTCACTGTCTGATTCAGAAAACATCTCATCCCTGCCCCAGGCCTAGGAGGTCATAAACCTAGTTTAGGATCCCTGCATGATTAGCATATTACAACTGAGCCAAGATTTTGTCGAGCTTTACTGTCTATAGTTCACATTATGAAATAATATTTTTTAATTTCTAAAATATAATTGTGTTATGACATGGACTCATTTTTTTCAAACTAAACATACATACACACACACACACACACCCAACAAGGAGATTGTGATACGCGTTGTTAAGGAGCCTCTCCTTGCCAGGGGAGATATTCATCTTTGTACATAGTAAAATGAGCATTCTACAGATTACTCCAGGTAGCTGTAGCAGAAAGATGAGCCCCAAAGGCTTAGCTTTTATCCCACCAAGCAGAAAAGGCCCTCCCCACTGTCAGGAGTTAGCTAAGGAGCAGTTCCCAGGAATGCCACTCAGGTGTTTAACCAGCATCTCTTTCTAAGGGCCATCCGTTCTGTTGGCCAAGCTGAGCTGTACAGGAGGCAAGGAGCCTCCACCTGTCCGGGAAGAGGTCCAGTCTTCTGAACCAATGCCTTGAGGTCAAATGCTAGTTCTCCCACTAAACTATGAGACTTGACCTCTCTGAGCCCTGGTTTGCTCACTTATAAAATGGGAATAACACCACCTGCCTTACAGGGCTCTTTTGAGGATCGAGTAAGATAACAGCTGTGAAAATGCTCATGCCAGTGCCTAGTACTCTCAAGGTCAGTGTGCGTGGATAGGATCCTAACATCATGTGGAGAAAACAGTGCTTGCTCCAGTCTTTTGAATGTGTGCTTTCTTTTTTTTTAGATAACCCAGCTGGACCCAAATAAATCATTATTGGAGGTAAAGTTGTTCCCTCAAGAAACCCTTTTCCTTGAAGCAAAAGAGTAAACACAGCCCAGCGGTGGACCCCGCCGTCCCCTGGCAAGCGAGGCCTGCATCAGGAGAAGGGCTCTTTGCCATCCCACCTACACGCTCGTCTCACAGAGTTCAATGTCACACTTCTGCCTCTTGCAAGATTGCTGGAAAAAAAAAGTAATAATAAACATAGCTACTTAAAATGTCCCATCCACGAGTATATGTTCCCAGCCCTCGTTATAGAGAATGACAACTCTGCCACCCTCCCCAATGCCTTCACCCCGCCCTCGTTCAGTGACTGACGCACTGTTCACGTGCGAGTGATCAGAGTGGAATTTGTCCCTCTCCAGTGCCCCTCTTCTCCCCACAGTGTCTAGGACAGTCCCGCCTGTCCCAGGACACCAGGATGCTATGTGCTTGATATGTCTCACTGAGCCAGGGCTCAGACACCTCTGCCTTCTTATTTTCATTACTGGATTTCTACTTTGTCACCTATTTTTAAGAGGCGGGGGGCAGGGGGGCACACTCAAATGGCCCTTCTTGGCCTGGAGATGAAATGTTATTGTAGAAAGCATATCATTTTTCGTGACTTTCTGACCTCTTACTGAGATGTAAGGTTGTGTTTGAGGACTGGATTTGACACATATGCAAGATATTTATTTCCTGCTGCCGCCTTGGGTCTCCAGGCTCCACCTGGGATGGGCTTGCTGTCCCCTGCAGCACAGGAAGCTGCTCGTGCGTGCACGCAGTGTGATATTGAGATGGAGCGAGGAGGACCAGTACCAGGACATCGGTGCCCGGCCCGGCTGCAGGGAGCTGCTGTTAGGGTTGGTTTGGACAGTCGTAACCTCATGGACACCAGCTCCCCGGCTGCTGGCCCGTTAGTGTACAATGAGTGCAGCTCCTGCCTGCTTTTCTTTCCCTCTTTTCTTCACTACTTTGGATCTTGTCACCTGGTGTTTCAAGCCCCTTGTCTATCGCCAAAATCTCATCCGTCGTCCCTTGGACTCTGGGCCCAGCTGTAATAAGGAATTTGCTCCGCTTTTTATTCTTTTAATGTTTTAATATTAATATTGGACTCCTATCTCAAATGAAAGGGATCTCATTCAATGACTGAAAGTTCTGATTTCATATATTTCAGAGAACAAACTTTGGGGCTCAGCTCAGACGACATGTGTTGCCTGAATCCACATATAATTTTGGGATGACTTAGTAAATGAGGGTTTTTGTTAATCTATGGATTTGGGGTTAGAGTTCAGTTCCTGGAAACACTGTCTATACCTTCACCGACAATGATTTCTTTTCAGCCTTGGAATGTTTTTGCACATCGTTTTTGTGTCACCTGTGACCTCTATCCTAGGATTGGGGATCCTGATTTGACATTTTGTACTTGTCCAAAAGAGAATCTTAAGTGCTGGGTATTTTCCCTGGCCTAAGCCAAGGGGTTAGCAGAAGACTAACTGAAGCCCAAGATACACCTGGTCATTCTCCCGCTGCCCAGAAGTGGACATTGGCCAAGAAAATTCCATTTGTGTCTTTTCTCTGTTGCTCTAACCAGAGACCTCCCCTGAACACACTGTTAAAAGAGATGTGTTCCTCACAGACTAGTGCTGTGTCTGCCTAGGTGCAGGCCTTCTCTGGCCCCAGAGGTCTCTCCAGGGAGGCCGAGAGGAAGAGACCCCCTGCGGGGGGAGTTCAGCCTGAGCACTTCCAGCTCCACTCTACCTTCTGACCTAGTGGCCCCAATGCTACAGATGCACTAGAGCACCAGCTCTTCTTTTTCCAGGTAGACCTTGCTCTGTAGCTGCCATGGAGAAGCTACAGCCCTGAACTCAGGCCATACTCAGGAACAGCAGCAAGGGCGGGGCGGGGCGGGGTGGGGGGATTGGAGGGGCGGGACTCTGAATTCACTGTCATGTTTAATCTGTTCCACCTGATCTGGATTTGACATCATCACACTGTTCCCCCCTGACATCCTCACTTCTGTATTCCAATAATAGAGACTTTACTCTGAAACTGACTTCATAAAAGTTATTAAATGCTACTTGAAAGTGTATGGAGTTTACACACCTTTCCTCAGCCCTGTCTTAGAAGGTTCTCCTTGTTCAGCCCCATGAAATCCTTTCCTGTAGGCCCCATTGCTGGGAAAGGCCTCAGCTATAATGCTCACTGTTCATTCGTGTCCTTCTGGTCTACTGAGCTCCAGGACAGGAGACCAAAGCAGTTGTGTGCCTTTTCTTACAAACACAACATTAAAATGACTAGAAAACATTAAGTGACCTGCTGTCACCACAGGAAGAGCAATGTCCTTTGCAGTGCACCCCCTACCCTTAAGCTCCCTTGGGCATTGCATACCAGCCTCCAGACACAAAGAGTCAATGAGCATTTGTGCTTGGTGATATTTTGTTTTTGTATTCTTTAAGATCTTATTTATTTATTTTTAGAGAGAGGGTAAGGGAGGGAGAAAGAGAAGGAGAGAAACACTGATCAATTGCATCTTGCACACCCCCAACCCGGGGACCTGGCCTGCGACCTTACTGGAAATCAAACAGCTGACCTTTCAACGCCCAGCCCACTGAGCCACACTAGTAAGGGCTGTGCTCAGTGTTCTTAAGTCCAGCTGTTTATAGTGAAATTCCAGGGTCCCTCGTCATCCCCGCCCCCATTCTGGTTCACTCCTCTGGGTTTCTTGGAGAATGAATTGTACATTTGGAACATTAGTTTGAAGATTTAAGGAAGCATTGCTGATTTCCCACCACCTCTCAGGAGGTGCAGTTTGGGGGTTTCCAGTCTGTGATGTTGCCATGATCTGACACCACTAGCTTTGTGGGACACACAGTGTTGTTCTCTGAATTACAAGCATTCAAAGACTGAGTTGGATGAGAGCATCTTTTATGGAATCTTTTTTTTAATAGATTGTAGTAAAATAGAATTTGGGCTTTTTAAAATTTTACTTGGTGACATTAGAAAAAAAAGTACAATTTCATTAAAATTGCTGCTCCCAAACTAGACCTGCTGACCTGAGTGCTGGTCCACAGATGGGTTTTAAAGATATTGCAGAACTCTGGCAGATTTCCCCAAAGTGGGGAAGTTGTTCATTTGGATGTGGGAGAGGGTCTTAATTTCTCCGCAAGCAGCATCACTGATTGACGTACTTCCACCACCCCCTCATCCACCAGGCCCTGGATCCCAACAAGGGGATGGGGTGTGGGATCCTGAGTTCAGCCCAGGCATGACTCACATAGTTGCCCCACTTTACAGGCCCTCGCACATGCAGTATCTCCTTTGATTCCTCATAAAACTCGGGAGACCAAGAGACCACACGCACACATTCCAGTTCGAGCCCTGATTCTGCTGCTTAATAGCTGCGTCTGAACCTCAGTGTCCTGACAACACTCAGGCAGCACTTCGCCGTGTGGCGCACCCTCCACCCCCCTCACAGTCCACCGCAGTGAGGGAGCAGGGCAGAGCTGATCATTCCATTTTTGCACGCGGGGCTCAGGGCAGTGGCTTGCTTAGTGTCACACAAAAATGTCAGCAGATCCACAGCTGTCCTATAAAGAACCTCTAAATTTCATCTCCAAGAAGTTGTTGGAATCCCCTACGATTGTACACAAAAAGTTTTGTGCACTTCTCTGGAAGGAGAGTTTGTGTTCATCACATTCTCTGTGGGCCCTTTTGATGCCGGAAAGTTGAGAGCTACGATTTACATATGCAGCCAGCATCACACTGTTTGGGAAGTTGAATCTGTCCATTCTTGTCCTCAAGCCACATTTTTGTCCAAAGAAGAGCTGTAACCCCAAAGAGGGTGAGAGGCAGCAAGTAGGGTTTCTTGCCACCTCTAATGTCACCTCTGCATTTACTGTTTCTCTCTTGTCTGTTTGGGAAATGACCTGTGACAACCCCGACTGATGAGACAGCTCCTCCTCTCTGCTGTATTTTGAAAGTTTGCTCTGAAAGGAAATACCAGTAAAAGATTTGCTCTCCAGTCTTCAGTCTACTAATACATTTTTTTTAAGATTTTTTAAAATTTATTTTTAGAGAGAGGGGAAGGGAGGGAGAAAGAGAAGGAAAGAAGCATCCATGTGTGGTTGCCTCTCACGCACTGCTACTGGGGACCTGGCCCACAACCCAGGCATGTGTCACGACTGGGAATTGATCCAGCAACCCTTTGGTTCACAGGACAGCACTCAGTCCACTGAGCCACACCAGCCAGGGCCAGTCTGCTGATACTCTTCATTTGAGCCCTGTCTGTTAGTTGTGGTTCCACATCTTGAGAAATCTGGTGGTTAAGAGAATAACTTCTGGAGCCACAGTGCCTGGGGCCAAGCCTCTCCACATGCTGGTGGTGTGCCTGTGGGAAGTCACTTCATCCACCTGTGCCTCACCTTTTTAGCTATAAAATGGAGATAACAGTACCTGGCTGGTAATGTGAAGATTAAATGAATTAACGGTTAACATGTAAAGCAGTTAGAACAGCTATTACCTGGTCTGCAAACTCATACAGGATTAAAAGGAAAGGGTGATGACAGCAACGAGAAGTGGCAGCTTATGGGGAAGACACAGGAAAACGTGAAAAGCAGGCACAAGACATCCAGGAGCACTAACTGCTCTAGTGCCCTTCAGGGAAGGTCGGGAGTCCCCCATGAAGTGCTACGGTTACTGGGGCCTATAAGGACAAGCCTGGGGCCTTGTGGGAAGTGGGGGGTGGGGAAGGCTGACTTGCTGAGCAGTTAGGATGATGGTACTGTGCTCGGAGCATTACATACATTACCTCATAACCCACAACAGCCCTGCCGGTGGGTGATCTTGACCCCATTTTGAAGAAGCAACAGGCCAAAGAGGTGAAGTGACCTGCCCAAGCCCCCCACTGCTAACAGAGAGCAGAGCAGAGTGTGGGGCCCAGGCCTGACTCCAAAGCTCCTACTGCGTTTATGACGATGCAGTGCCACCTTTAAGCAAATATGACATATTACCAAGGCATTTCAAATAACAATTACAATAATATAATGTTTTTATAATGTTGGTGGGTGCAAAAAGGGATAAAGCCACATTTTTGTGGAAAACTCAGCTCTCCAAAATGGCTCATCCCCTCGTGTGTCAGGAGCCAGAATTTAAGCAATGCCATTAAGCACATGCAGTGACTGGAAGAGGGTCCCGTGGCTTCCACCTCTTTGACATTTCCAAAATCTGTTCCCCTCTCCTTCGTCTGTGATTCCACTGATATGTCTTCCCTCCAATCTTTATTGTCTCTCTACTAGGTTATAAAACCACATCCTAATTGATCTGCCTTTCTGCGGTCCCATCTCTTCTAGACCAGTCGCCACACGGCTGCCAGAAAGAGGTTTCTAAAGCACCTGCCTCACTATGCCATATCCCTGCTTCGGTCCCTTCAAGGGCTTCCCATTGTCCTTAGAACAAAATCCAAAAGCTTGGCTTGGAGTTAAAACTCCTGTCATCTGGCTCCTCCCTCCCTGCCCACATCATCAGCCCTGCCCTCAGCACCACACAGCTGGAGCTGTCCGAAGTTCCCTGAAAGCACTCACTTTCTCTCACCTCTGGCCTTGCACAGATTCCCTTTGTTCTGAGTTCCTCTTCCATCACAACTAGACTCCTGCCACCTCCACTTTCAGTTTGGACTTCAGCTCTTTCCAGATGGTTTCCCCAACCATTGCCACACCCTCCAAGTTGGGTGGCCGTGCTGTGACTCTTCAGCCCTGTGCTGCCCTTCTCAGAGCGCTGGTCACTCAATTCTCTAAGTCTTGGCTCACGTATTCTGTGCCTCCCACCCCCACAACCCCCAAACTGTTAGCCCCCTGGAGGGTCTGAGACACTTAGATCCTCAAGGCCTAGCGAAATGACTAGTATGTGGTGAGCACACAGTAAATTGGGACTTACTAACTGAATTTAAACAAAGACAATGGTGTCCCTGTGCTAAAAAGCTGGTCACTTCCATCTCTAACATCCAGTTCATCTGGGAACATTGTGAGGGCAGAGACCAGATCGTAGTTACCTCCTCATTTCCAGAGCCAGCCCAGGGTTGGCTCACAGCAGTCGTGCACCCAGCAGTTACTGAGGCAGGCAGCTAATTGCAGCTGGAACAAAACCAACTGCAGCTACTGAGAAGAGACAAAGAGTAAAGGAATTGGGCTTGAGTACTAGCTGAGCCCTGCACCGTGCTGGGGGCTCTGTGCACTCTGTCCTACCACACCATCCTCAGAATAACTCTGGGAGGTCACTACTATCAGCGTCCTTATTTTACAGTTCGGAAAACTGAGGCTCAGAGAAATTATGTCACTGTCCCAGAGACACACAGCTAGTAGTGAGAGAAGCTGAGCTTCCACTCTGGACCTGAGGCCAAAGCTCAAGCCTTCCCTGTTTCCCCTCAAGGATGAGCTCCCCCACCCCCTGCCGCCCCCCTCTGATCTGCTTCAGTAGCTGTAGCTTCTAACCCACACACTCCTGACCTTGCCTCCTAGGTCACTGCACTTGTCGGTTCTCCTCCTACCTCTCTGTAAGGGCCCCTCAGAGTTTTCCTGCTCCGCTTGCCTGTGAAGTGTCAGCAGCCCCTGAGTTCCTTGTTCTGCCCTCTGCTCTTCTCAAAACTCTCCTTAGATAGGAAGCACTTTGTACTTCTGAGGCTCAGTTCAGATTTGGCCTAAGGTGTAAACTCTGTGAGGCTAGGGTCCATTCAGTCCGATTATTTTATCCCTCAGCACAGGCCTGGCACTGTGTAGCTGCTTGATAAATAGCTGTTGATAATATAGTGAACATTAATATCATGTTTATTGCATGCCAGGCACTAAGTACTTTACTGGTGTTAACTCATTTACTCCTCACAACAACCCTTATGAAGTAGGACCTGTTACTATCCCCACTTTATGGGCGAGCAAACTGAGGCTCAAGAAATGATTTGCCCAGGGTCCCACAGTTAGTAAAACAAGGAGCCAGGATGCAGGTGCAGGGAGTTTGGTTACAGGATCTGGGCTGTGCCCACTCCACTCCTCCTCCAGGAAGCCTCAGGACATAAATCCCCAGGACAAGTTAGGGACCTCTTCCAATCCCTGTGTTTGCCCCTAGCAGAGCACATATCACATTATTGTCATTATTTACACAGAAATCTTCCCCTGTGGACTGTGACAGGCCTGTGCCCACTGGGCCTGGCACAAGGTACAGATAATAAATGTCATATGAGTGAATGAACTAACAAAAGTACCCTGTGGGGTGGAACATACTACCCCTGTCACATACATGAATGTACTGAGGCTTAGAGAGGTGAAATTATCTGCCCAGTATTTCATAGCTACCATATATAACACTCTATCTGCTCAGCAAACATTTTTCCACCATGTATTTTCATCAGGCCAGCACTTAAGTACAATTTAAGTGCCCTTTGCCTTACGAAGTTTGGGTCAGTCTCGACTCATCTATTCATCACATAGGCTCTTTGCTGAACACGGGATTCCCAGCTTCCACCCTTGGCCCAGCACACCCAGGCAGGGGTGGAACCACCTATTTCAGGGCAGTGTGGTCAGTGCTAGAGGAATCCCAGTCCAGGTGGTCAGAAAAGCTTCTAGGGAGAGACACCCCCTCAGAAGCTCTGGCCAGAGTCCACTGCCCAAGCCTGACAGTCTGAGACCCCAGAGTTAGTTAGAAAATGCAGGCATCCTACAGGATCAGAATGGAACCTACCCCTCTGGGCTCAAGTCTCCAGGCCCCCGGAAATGTTATCTGCCTTACTTGGGCACACACTGGTAACATTTGCATAGGACTTTTCTGAGGAGTTAGCAACAAGGAGTCTTACTGAAACTTTTACCTGTGGTTTTGGAGCCTCAGGTGAAAGTACATGTAAGGGAAGCAGGTGTGGAGACCAGGGACTTTGCTGTTTTTCCGGAGGTGGGTGCCAAGGCCTAAGCTGAATGGAGCATCCCACATGGGAATCATCTTCCTAGTTGGGTCTACATAGTCCTTTTCTCATAACAGTGCAGTTCTGGGGACAGGAGGTCCACCTTTCGTCATTGTACAGATGGAGAGACCAAGGCCCAGAGCAGTGAGGGGACTTGGCCAGGGCCTCCTTCCTGGCAGGCCTTCACCACTCCGAGCATCAGTGAGGAACTGGTTTGCACAGGTATTGCCTACATGTCTCAGTTCCTTCATATAAAAACCGAGGTATATTTTATGTTGTCACACACTGTGGGAGGTCACAGACACAGAGGGAAGACATGTTCTCTGGAAAAAAAGTGGTACAGAGCCCCGCCCCTGCCTTCGGGGAGCCCCACTGGGAACCAGCAGTGCCATAGTGTGCCCCAAATAGCAGAGGTCCTGAGAATAGACAGGCCAGGGTACTTCCAGAGGCTGGGGTGGGCTCTGGGCTATGCCGCTCCTCCTTCCTGGAGCAGCACTGCTTCGTGCCTCATGGCCAACACCTGGTTGATGGATCCCTTAGAGGGGGTGGAGGGTTGTGGATGGTGGGTGGAGTGCGTAGGGAAGGAGATGGCCCAGAGGCCCTTTGGGACCATGAGCACTCTTGGCCTGCCAGAAGTCCCTGAGCCATGAATTCTGACTCTGGAGGGAATTTTCAGGTTATGATTCAAGGGCAGAGGCACCTCCTGTCGCTGGCTGCCGACTTCCCAGTCTTCTTTCTAATGGAGGCAGACAGGTACTGAGAAGGGAACGGTTTTCCTATCTGGAGTGAAGGCAAAGAGAATCCATCCACTCAACAACTGCTGGACACATACTAAGCCCGAGATAGCTTGTTTACTACGTGTCAGACACCGAGAAGGACTCTGCATGAACTGTGTTCCTGAGTCTGCACAATGGCCTGTGAAAGCTTTGGTTTTGCTTTCACCTTACATGGGAGGAAACGTGACAAATGCAGGGCTCCAGCCCAGGCCTGCCAGGCCCTGTGACCAAGGATGCTGAGGGGACATTCACGACGGTGCCTGACTCTTGGTGGGCAGTGAGAACCCAGTGTGATCAGTTCTGAGGGGTAAAGGGGGGGGGGTGCAGGTGCACAGAAAGGGAGTGAAGAAGCCCCAAAGGGAAGAGGTCCAAACCCCAGAAGAGCTGCTCCCTTCCTCCACTCCCCCCCCACTCATCCTCAGGGGATCAGTTTTGAGAACTGGGGGTGAGGAGAGTGGCCTCAACTCCACCTCCTCATCTCTAACCAGTCTCTCTTGTAGATGCAAAGAACAGCTTTCCCTCCCCCACCTGGCTGTATGACCCTGGAAAACATTTCCTGTCTAGGTCTCAGTTTCCTCTGATAAGAATTGGAAAGATGGAAGGCTGTGTAGTTCAGAGAGGGTGGAATGCACCGGCATTTGGAGAGTGTGCAGGGCCAGCATGTGCCTATTGCGCCCCTGGCAGGAGACAGCGCGGCATCCTGGGGACTGGGCCCTACAGGGTGAAGTTTTCCAGGTAACACACGTCTGGAGCTGGGAGCCTGCAGGAGGCATCTCAAGCCTGGAGTCTGACCACCCATTGGGGCAAAAAAGCCAACTTGTAAGCCAGCTGCCCCACCCCACCCCACCCCAGAACCCAACCCACCAGGAAAGAGATTTAACATGTTGGGCTCCAGGCCAACCAGTATGGGGCCCTGAGCTAGCCATGCAGCTTGGAAGTCCCCACCATACACAGCCTGGAAGGAGGCTGCACAGCCCCAGCGGGGGATGGGAGGAGAGGGGCGTGGGGAGGTGGGGGGCTGGGGGCGGTGGAGGAAGTCGGGGTGGGAGAACTCTCTGAGGGAAAGATGCCAGGGCAGGGTGGGTGTGGCCTCGGTGGGTGGGTTGGGTCTCCACCTCCTGGCCTCATTTCTCCCTCTCATCTTCATCTGGGTCCTGACCTGGGAGCTACAGGCAGGAAGTAGGCGGCCGTGGAAGGCTCTTCCCTCAACACACTTCCGAGGGGGGGTGGGGACCCAAACCCAGGTTGATCCCACCCCAGCGACTAGCCCTTCCGTCCTTCCTCTCCATAGCTCGTCGTGTCGTCCCCCCCCCCCCCCCCCCCCCCCCCCCCCCCCCCCCCCCCCCCCCCCCCCCCCCCCCCCCCCCCCCCCCCCCCCCCCCCCCCCCCGCCCATGCTGCGGCCTGGCTGCTGCGTTCCTCCGGCTGTCCGGAGTCCCAGTCTGCACCCAGGCGGCTGGGAGGCGAGCCCAGAGAGGGCTGGCGACTCGCCCACGGTTACAGGTTACACCGCCGGGGAGGCTCTGAGTCTGAGTGGCGTAGGCCCGGGGCTGATTCCGGGAATCGCTGTTTCCAACGGTACCCTTGGGGGTGGAGGCCAGGAAAAGGACGGTCCAGGGCAGACCACCCTGAGGCGCGCACCGTCCCCAGCACCCCAGGCCGGCCTGCAAATCCCTTGGGCCTTCGCACCGTTTTCTCTGAGCAGAGTCGCTTCTCTCTCGCTCACGTCCCTGGCTTGGTAAATGTTGGGTCCTTCCAAACTCAGCTTCGGGAAACTGTGAGAACTAATTTTAAATGGGAGCGAGGCGGTGGGGGTGGATCAGAAGGGAGGCTGGTTGAAAGGTAAATATACTATAATCAGTAACTTTCTTGTGTTCCTGTCATAATCAGTGAGACGCTGTAGTGGCTGAAAAGATGTTCTTCGCCACAGCTACATCAAATACCACGGAACGTGCTTGAGAAACAGAACCACAGGAACAAAATGACAACATGTATGAAGGGGCGTAGGAGTCATGAATAAAATAGGTGGTCCTGGATGGAAACATTCCGTATTGTGAAGATGCATAATCTCCTTTGCATTAATGTCTAAAAGTAGTTTAGTTAAATTTTTCAAAGAGTTTTTAAATTTTTTTATTTTCCCTTTGAAACCAGCTTTAAAAATTCTAAAAATCGATACTCAGAAGACTATATTTGCAAAATATCCATGAGAATTTTGCAAAAGAAGAATCAGGAATTAGAGGATAACTTGCCCTCCCAAGTGTGACAGAACTACAAAAATCAAAGGAACAAGGCTGGTGCAAAAGTAAACAGCTGCCTAGAAGAGAAAGTGGTGAAGCCACCTCAGGCCATCTGAGAATTTGGTACGTCGTCTACCCGCAGCGGTGGGGGGAGGGGCTTCATTAAGTAATGCCCCGCTAACTGGCTAGTCATTTGGGGAAAACTCAGTTACAGACTCACTTCACACCTTCCACCAAAATTAATACCAAATGAATTACAGATATAAATAATGAAAAGTGCTAATATAAAATATAGAGGAATGCTTTTAGAAAGTTAGATTTGAAGAACCTTAAATATAGTACTGTAAATAAATATATAAAGAAAAAAACGACAGACTTGGCTCCATTAAAATTTTAAGATCTGTTGAACAAAACAGGAGGAACCAAAAATGGAAAGATGCAACATATATTATATATAAGAGGATACTAATGTCTTTAATATATAAACAGCTATTACAAATTAAGGAAAGGAAAGTCTCTATGACAGAAAAATAAGCAAAGGAGCTCTGGCTGGTGTGGCTCAGTGGATTGAGCGCAGGCCTAAGAATCTAGAGGTCACTGGTTTGATTCCTGGTCAGGGCACATGCCTGGGTTGTGGGCCAACCGACCAACATTTTTCTTCCTCCTTTCCTTTCCCCTCTCTCTAAAAATAAATAAATAAAATCTTTTTTAAAAAAAGAAAGAAAAATAAGCAAAGGACATACACAGAATTTTTTTTAAAAACATGAGTGACTAACACATATAGGAAAAACTAAGGAATAACTAAGGGTATGCAAATCACAGTGACAAAATATTCTCTCTTTTTTGCTCAGATTAGCAATGATTAAAAAGATCAGCAAGATCCACTGCTGTTGAGAGTGTTTGTTGACACAAACTTTCTTAAGGGCTATTTGACAGGTAGCTATTA